>ML397762.1:13655-26120 GCA_005239525.1 Nicotiana knightiana | reverse complement strand
TGTCTCAATAGAAGAACCTGGTTCTTCTTGGTGTTCCAACTTCTACTGGTGCGGAATAATAAATGCAGTAAAGTAAAAACACAGAGATTTTTATGTGGAAAACACCTGGCTCAAAAGGTGAAAAAACCACGACCTACTCCTCAGTAGGATTTTCCCAAACTCTTCACTAACACTCTCAGCCAAACAACATTTACAAAATAAACTCTTTTGTAAACCTAGGACTAACTCTAATCCCTTTGTAGCAAACTAGCCTCTAGCTAATTGCGACAAGCTTTAAGTTAACTCTAACTTGAACAGTGTGTACCTATTACAATTGCTTCTAATAAAGCTGAAAGATACAATATTAAATCACGTACTACAACCAACTAGACTCGAAAGACAAACAGATGGAACTGGTTCTTCTAGCTGGTCAGTAGCCTTTGTGTCGCACAAGGATTCTGCTTGCAAAATTTCTCTGGTTATTTTGCTTTCAGTTCTTGCTTTAATTCTGTCTTGTGCGAATGATTCTTCAGTAGGAACACTTCAACATTATATAGCACCAGAAGTTGAGATGTTCTTGTTTAGTTCTAATGCAACTCTTCCTTGGTGGAAGAGTTTGTGTTTATCTCAACTTCCTTCCTTTGTTTCTGTCTTTGCTGAACTCGAACTCTAACCTCTTATCAATTTTCAACCTTTTCGCATTAGGAGATAACCTCTTAGTTCATGGATAATTGACAGATCATGTTTATCTCTTGTACATGTACGGTTCTTGTGCCAATTGGTTCATTCGAGATGTTTGCCCTGATGGACCTGGTTCAACTGGGTAGGAATTTGTCAATCTTCAAAATCATGCAGTGACTTGGGTCAACAAATTTTTATTCGAATTTTTGAAAACTCGAACTAACTGGAAGTTTTCCCAAGATGAAGTTTTCCCAAGTTGCTTAAGTGTTCTTAGACGACGCCTTTGCCCAGGGTAACCTTTTAGCAGGTTTAGAATTTTTTGTTGAAGGCCTTATGTTTTGATTACTGATTTCGGACGTCTCCGAACCATTTAGGTTTAGGCTCTACCTAATTGGTTTTGTGCCTACGGCTTTTGATAACCAGAGCTGACCGAACTTATGTTGGACGACTGTCCCCGAGTGGGGTTAGCCCTTAAGCTCGGACAGTGGTAGCCCTTGTGCTTGATAGTCCTCGGGTAGGATAGCCCATAGGCTCGATGCTTTAAGAGGTAAAAATATGTAATAGCAAGGTAGAAACTTTCTTTCATTCATGTGTGTAAAGTACAAGATTGAAAGCGTGTAAAAGCTTGTATTATGGCTAAGGGGCCCACGCGGGCACAATTCACTTGGATGTTTGGCCCTTACAATAAATCCTAACCACCGAGCCTAGGTCGTTAAGCAGAAATTTTCCTTCTTTCCTTGCTAAGAATCTTGACCCGAGGGTGATGGCCCCCAGTATTCAAGGTCGATCTTGAGAGGGCTCGAATACTATTGATAAGACCATTGACTTTGATTTAAAACAGGTCTTCGATTATAAGTTAGCACGATTTACTGTAGGCTCATTAAAAACCTTGCCAGAAAACCCATTTGGGACAAAACCGGTTCAAGGAAAAAAGAGTTCAACGCGTGCTTTCAGACCTAATAGTCACATTCTCCTTTGGTTATTGCCTGAAAATGTTAGTCTGATTTGCAATACTATAAAAAGGTGAATGAGGTCGTACCATAGCAGTAGTACCGCTTTAAGTGCGTCACGTTCTAGTTGTTCGGTAGCTGTGCATCGCTTCCTGCTTCGAGTTTGTATGAAACCTTACCATTGATCCCGATGACCCGATATGGTCCTTCCCATTTCGGCCCCAGCTTCCCTCTTTTCGGGTTCCGAGTATGTAGTGTCACTTTTCTTAACACCAAGTTCCTGATATTAAAGTGTCAGAGGCTGGCTCTCCGGTTGTAATACCTTTCTATTTCCTACTTCTGGCGGCTGACCGGACTAGGACGGCCTCGTGCCTTTCATCCAATAGTTCCAGGCTCGTACTCATGGCCTTAACGTTTGATTTTTCGGTCGCATATCAAAACCTGAGGCTCGGTTCTCCAACTTTGATCGGCATTAATGTTTCTTCGTCGTAGACTAATGAAAACAGAGTGGGCCCAATATTAGATTTGGAGGTTGTACAATATGCCCACAAGACTTCGGGAATAATTTATTTCCATTTCCCTTTGGCTTCAATCAATCTTTTCTTTAAGTTTTGAACTATGGTCTTGTTTGTTGATCCTGCATGTCCATTCCCACTAGGGTGATAAGGTGTTTACAAGATCTTTTTGATCTTATAGTCTTCGAAAAATTTGTTTATCTTGCTGCCGATGAACTGATTCCCGTTATCACACATTATCTCGGCCGGTATTCTAAACCGGCATATTATGTGGTCCAAAATGAAGTCGACGACTTCTTTTTCTCAAACCTTCTCGAACACTTGAGCTTCGACTCATTTAGAACAATAATAGTCATAAACAGTATGAATTGAGCTTTACCGGGTGCTCATGGTAGGGGACCGACAATGTCCATTCCCTACTTTATGAACGACCAAGGTGACAAGATTGAATACAATAGCTCTCTAGGCTGATGGATCATGGGTGCATACCTCTGACACCCGTCACATCTTCATACGAAGCCCCTTGCATCTTTCTCCATGTCGATCTAGTAATAGTTGGCTCTGATTATCTTACGACTCAAAGATTCTGCCCCCGAATGGTTTTCGCAAGTGCTTTCGTGAACTTCCCTCAAAACGTATTAAGTGTCTCTCGACCCCAAGCATATGACGAGCGGGCCGTCGAACGTTCTTCTTAATAGAGTACCTTCAGATAAGCTGAACCTGGCCGCCTTCGTGCGTAGAGCTCTCGATTCTTTAGGATCCGAGGGCATCTTACCAGTCTTCAAGTAGTCTATATACTTGTTTCTCTAGTCCCAAGTTAAACTTGTTGAGTTTATTTTGGTCCTGCCTTCTTCCACTACCGATTTCATGAGTTGTACGACCGCTCCTGAGGTGAATTCATCATCATTAACCGATGACCCTAAGTTTGCTAGAGCATTGACTTTGCTATTTTGATCCTGAAGTACGTGTTGTAGGGTCCATACCTTGAAGCGATGCTACGTTATTTGTAATTTGTCTAAATACCTTCGCATTCATTCCTCTTTTACTTCGAACGTCTGCTTGACCTGATTTACCACAAGGAGAAAGTCACACTTAGATTCAACCGCTTCAGCCCCCACGTTTTTAGCCAATTCGAGACCTGAAATCATGGCCTCATACTCGGCCTCATAATTGGTCAATTTCACAGTTCTAATAAATTGCCTAACTACGTTATCCGTAGGCAGCTTCAACATGATGCTAAGTCCGGATCCCTTCGCATTCAAGGCACCGTCCGTAAAGAGGGTCCAGATTCCTAAGGAAGTCCCCAAGGTTAGCAACAATCCCTTTTCAACTTCAGGTATTAAGGCCTGCGTAAAGTCGTCCACGAAGTCTGTCAAAATTTATGACTTGACAGCGGTTCGGGGCCGATATTCGGTATCGTGCCTGCTAATTTCTACAGCCCATTTAACCAACCGGCTCGAGAGCTCGGGCTTATGCATTATGTTCCTTAGTGGGTAAGAAGTTAGTACACATATAGGGTGGCACTGAAAATACAGCTTTAACTTTCTGGAGGCGCTTAGTAAAGTGAGCGCCAATGAGGGTACCTTGTTTCACCCTCGCCTAGAGTCTTACTAACATAATAGATAGGAAATTGCGTGCCTTCTTCTTCCCGGACTAAGACTACATATACCTCTACCTTGTATACCGCTAAGTACAGGTACTGTTGCTCGTCCGTCTTTGGAGTATGGAGCAAGGGTGGGCTCTAAAGGTACCGCTTGAGTTTTTACAAGGATTGTTGGCATTCCGGATTCCAAGAAAAGTTATTCATCTTATTCAATAATGAGAAGAAACGGTGGCTCTTATCGGAAGACCTCGATATGAACCGGCCCAGGGGGATATGCCCCCGGTTAGCCTCTAAACGGACTTGACATTGTCCAGTACGGTGATGTCATCTATAGCTTTGATTTTATCGGAATTGATCTCAATCCCTCGGTTGGACACCATGAATCTAAGGAAATTTCCTGATCCGACCCCGAATGCACATTTCTCCGAGTTCAACTTCATATTGTATTTCTTCAGTATGTCAATGGTTTTCTACAAATGTTTCAAATGGTCCTCTGCTCGCAGGGACTTAATATAATGTTGTCAATATAAAATTTCATTGATTTTCCTATTTGTTCTTTGAACATCGAGTTTACTAGGCGTTGATAGGTGGCACCGGCATTTTTTAGTCCGAACGGCATTACGTTATAACGATAGGTGGCGAACTTAGTAATAAAGGAAGTCCTTTCTTGATTTCACTGTAATACTATAACGTATATATGACTTATTATAGTATATGTTAGTGTGTGTATGTATATAACATTCATTCATCACTAGTAACACAAGGTCGGGTTATTTTAGGGATTTATACACTTGTAAATTGATTCATCAACTTATAACCTAGTGATGAATGAATGTTATATGCATACACACACTAACATATACTATAATAAGTTATATATACATTATAGTATTACAGTNATTTATATTATTTAGATAGTAAATATAAAAGTGATTTTTAATTTTGACCAATGTTGACCTGAAAAGAGACCAACTTTGGTCGCTAATTATCCAGAAATCAAAATTAGTGACCAAATTTGATCGCTAACTATAAATCAGATTTATTTTATATTTTATAAAATATTTAAAATAATAACATAATTATTAAACGTTAGAACTGGGTCCCAGATTAGCGACCAAAATTGGTCTCTATCTGCTTCCTCTTTCTTAAGCGACCAACTTTGGTCGCTAATTTTAAATTATATTTATTTATATTTTATAATTTTTTTAAAATAATAATATAATTATTAAAATTTTATATCTGGTTCTCAGATTAGCGACCAAAGTTGGTCTCTATTTGTTTTCCCTTTCATAAGCGACCAACTTTGGTCGCTAATTTTAAATTTTATAATTTTTTAAAATAATAATATAATTATTAAAAAATTTATAACTGGGTCCCACTTTAGCGACCAAAGTTGGTCGCTAATTTTAATATTTCTTTGACCAAGCAAGTCTGACCAGTCCGGTCAACATTTTGACCACATTATCGACCAAAAAGCGACCAACCTTGGTCGCTAATTTACTTACAATTATTTTTTAATAATTTTATCCAATTTAGCAACCAATTTTGGTCGCTTTTTTTGATATACCAATTTTGATCGCAAATTTTTGGTCGCTTTTTGCCGGATTTTTAGTAGTGATATTGAGGTGACATATATATTTAATCAAGCCATTGACCAGGTTAATTTGGGTAATAAGGTGAAGAACTGTGAGGTTGTTTAACTATAAAATCAAGAGTGAACAGCCTTTCCTTCAGCACCAAATCGTCAAGATGCAAAACCACGACAACACTACATATCACAACATAGTACAATACTATAGCATAACATAAAGACGAATTTAAGTTCTATACATACATAGATTATAATTTTCTTACACAGTTAGGTAAATGTGACCAACAATGACATGTAATCGTTCACCGTAAATTTAATTTATTAACATAGTAAATGTAATACATAACAGTAAATTAATATATTATAACCAGTTAAAATATATAATGATAGTTACATTACAGTACTATACTGGTTAAATTCTATAAAGAATGCGCCTAGCTAGCCACTTTCATCTTATGTCCTTATCGTAAAGCTGATAAAAGCCAGCTGGGTATTTATGCTTTTATTTCAGCTTTTGACTATACAGGATTGTATTCTAGTAGCATGCTTAGCTTGTCGCACGCTCAGCTATTTTCATGCATCTTCTCTTATATGTAAGATTCTTGATCTGCCTGCAATGGAAATTGATGGAAAGGTAACCTAATTAACACCTATGCAAAAACGTAGGTTCTCAGGTTTACTCGCTCTTGAATAAACTTAAAGGACACCATACTCAAAAATGAATTGGAAACTTGGACTAATGGAGATAGTGGTTAGTACCCTCGTCAATTCGTCGGCCAATGTTAAGGACCACAAGTGACCCAAATTTTCTACTTTGTCCACATTCATTTCCTAATTGGAAACTAAAGTATATACTTGCACTCGATATTTCTATATCAGAACAATTTAAATGCACGATAAGTATTTGCACTTGCACATCCATACACTTCACAACCAATTATAGTCAATTAATTTTTATTATCACTTTATTTTGTATCTTAATTGTAATAATATGATTTGACGTAAACAATGGCCGCGAATAAATATTTTTTTGGTAGAAAATATTGCAGTAGCGAGTAGGTAAGGTCTTGCGTTTGCATGGCCAGTTTTTGTCGCATGTGCGTGCTGAAAATTTAGACTTCTTCATCGCGGGGATTCCGGATACCGCAATCTATATTCCACAGCAAATCTTGTGCTTTGACTTGTGCTTGCTAATTATGAGATTCTAGCTTTGATATTATTACCTAATACTTTATTTTTGAGATAGTATTCTCTATAATTTTCTCTCTTACGCTATGCTAGTATGCTAGGCGCCGCTTTGAAAATTTGATGTATGATTTTATTTATAAAAATGATGGATATAACGGGGAATAATATATTATCCCACCGTTCCTCCATGCAAAAATCTAATACAATAACATTTAAGGGGTACATAAGTCGGGTTGGTTCGAATTTTTTAATTACTAAATCAAATCAATGGTGTCGGGGTTTTAAATCTATAAACCAAACCAATAAAGTCGGGTTTTTCAATCTCAGTTTTCTCGGGGTTTTCAGTTTTTTTTCCGCGTTTTCGGGTTTTTTATGCGGTAAAGTCTTCATAGCACGAAATATATAGCTTCTACTTTAAATATTTTTTTAGTCCTAGATACAACTATATAATGTATTTTCCAAGAAAATAACACAATAATTTGAGATAAGTCATAGCATTATAATAACATATTCAATAATAAATATAATAAAATTGCATAAAGAAAATATTGGTTATTAATAAGTCATAATAAAAATTAACATAATATAAAATACTATATAGGTCGTGCTAAAATAAGTATAGCTAATAAGTACTATTAATTACATAACTAAGCATTAAAGAAAAAGATAAGCTAAATTATGCATTATTATTATAAACCAATGTAAAACTAAAAAATACATATCCAAAACTATCATCATTTTTAGTGTTGAATTGAATTTCTTTTGTTAGCATTAGTATTGATTTGAATTTAGTTTGAATTACTACATTTATGGGCAATAAAATTTATTTACCATTCAAGAATGTTAAGTCCAAACTTGAAATAATACGTTAAAGATAAAACCGTGAAAAAGTTTAAGAAATATTTATAAAGTATATTACAATATCTTTTTTAGTTAAAACCAAATCAAACTAATTATAGTCGGGTTTTTATTTTCCATACCAAACCAAATCAAACCAAACGACACAATCGGATTTTTTTTTTTCGATTTCACTCGAATTATCAGTTTGCTACGGTTTATCAGTTTTCTTTGTACACCCCTAATCACAATTATAGCATGACGAAAATAGATAAAGAAGAACAAAATTAAACTTTAAAAAAAAAAAGAACCGGTCAAAATTAAAGACCGAAGATTTTGCATATAAAAGTGACAAACTTTATGTCTGACAAAAATTCGAAATCAATAAAAGAATAATTATATTTGGTGTGATTTTTTGTTTATAAATTTAATAAATTCACATAATTGGTTTCTAAAGATAAAACTGACTCAAATCAAACCAGGAACACCTTTAGAATTCAAAATGCTTAGTTTTGGCACAAGTCGCTCAGAAAATGGGAAAATCAATCATGTTGTATGTTATGCGTTTGTATAAGTAGCAATGTAAAATCATCTGGTGTCGATTTTTCACCAATGTCCTTCTTTCAATAAAATAGAAACTCCTTAGTGTAATCGATTTCAATATATCAGTTTAAGTTGAAGAAAAAGAGTGCAGAAATCCTTATAATCTCAGAATCAAGGAGAGAAGGCAGTAATAATCCTTATACAATGCCATCCTAGGCCCTATATAGCATGTGACAAGGCAAGAAAAGCATATCCCATTTTCAACTAGCATATGCTTTACATCTTTAAGTATATATAACATGCTTATGTGAATATCAACGTACAAGGTAACTTGTGAATTCATCTAATCGAGTAGCGTTGATTTCGATCTTATATATATGTTAAAAGATTAATTTACTAAGCAAGTATATTTATATATATAATAGATTTCGAATTCATTGAATCGAAAAAGTAGTGATACATTTCTGATCTCGAAACCACAATCTACAACTTCTGGATTCATCTTTAGTTATTACTGGTCATTCTTTGATAAGTGATCACTATTCAATAGAGTTTGATTAATCATGCATGATCATATCAATTGTTAACAAGGTAGAGAGCTAATCTAAAAATTATTTTTCTTCACCATTAATGGAATTACTATTGCGACCTATGTTTCTATTCTATTATTGGTCCTTGTTATAGTTGTTACTCTTCTTGTGTTTTATATCTCATAGCTTTAGATATCATATATTCTGTGGACAACTCAAATAAAGAGACATATGAGTCTTTACAAAAAGTGCTCAACTGCAGTACTGTCCTGTGAAATGTTCGTCCAACAAACAATGACTCGGGATGGATTAATTCCTTACCTAACTGATTTTGTGCTTAACCCATTGAAAGAGTCGTAGCTAAGTCTTTTATCTCTATCCTTTTCAAGTCTACGAGAATTTCTAATTGTATTCAAATAAATTTATTATTGTTTTTCTTTTCTAATTTAAACTCCTTCGTGAAAATAAATGAGTCAAACCTATAATCTACTGTCACCGCAATATGCTGGCTAAAACCAATTGAAGGGGTAAGACTTATAAAAAAATATTTGTTTACCTAGAAATACGAGTAACAATTAAACATATAACGTTGTTATAAGGATATGTGATCTAATTCAATGCCAATTGATAAATAGCTAAATAAATAAAGAAATTAAACGATTAAAATGGACTGAACCAGTGTACTTGCAAGTTATCGATCCGATCCGGATTAGGCTCGAGATCAAGTGCCAAGAACAGTAAGAATAAGAAGAGTAACACGAACAATATGAAACATAATGGACAGTGAGAACCGCATAGAATTAAGAGTAAAAAGAGCAGAGTGTTTTTATTTCTTAGTAGTAGCGTAAGTGATGATTCGTGTATGATGATAATAATGATAATATGATCCTTACAAATGAACAGTGTTCCTCTTTAGAATCCTAAATAAGGTATGATTCTAATTTTGGAAGTAAAATACATGATTGATATCAATAACCGTTAATGGTTCTGTCGGTTCCGAGATCTTCCCCGAGATTGACGGCCGATTGCGGATATCTCGTGATTCTGTTACTACAATGTCGATATAGCCTAACCTCGGTCCCTCAGTCTTCTTCGAGCCCGCACTTGCTTCAATATCGGCTCACTCTCGAGATATACTCTCGAACTCGTACAATCGCGTACACTCGATTTTTACCGCGTACAACATTATATACATTCTAGAAGATGAAGCCAAGGCTCAAGATAAAATAAAATTTAAATAAATAAATATGGACAAAATGGAATTGATACGAAATTCCTGCAATATTTCGAATTTAAAACTTCAGTACATGACCCCTATTATGCATGATGTGTTGTTAATAATTAGGAGTACTCTTTTTGAATTTGAATTTAAAATATACTTAACTATTTTTTTAACTTAAACAATATTTTTATATATTTAAAATTATTTGTATTTTACGCTCAATGCCATCTTTCAAGTTTGACACTCAGAACCATCTTATTACAACTAACATAGCTATACATAATTTCATCCGATGACATTCTTATACCGATAAGAAATTCAACTATTATGCTAATTAAGACATTACTGCAGAGGTTGAGGAATGAGATGGGCATCTGGTCCTTTAAAAATGCAAGGCAAGTCTTCTACTAATATGGAGGCGTTGTGTGGTAGAATTAAAGATGAAATTGTTGAAAAATATTGTCATGTGTAAGTGACCTTCCTTATTATTTCATGGTGGATATCAATATACAATAATTTGTGAAATAAACTTCTAATTTATACTGAATGATGAAAATAAGTAATTATACTAGATAATATTGTATATTTTGGTATAACTATATATGTTATATTGATTTAAATCTTTAGTATGTATGTTTACTTTATGCTTTATATTTTATTAAATTAAATAAATAATAATAAAAGTCTTTTACGATAAATATTTAAGTTTATTTTTCTCTTAAAATAATTATAAGACCTTGGTATTATTTTTTTTTTGTTGCTAATTTGACACTAAAAACACTTTTTAGAAAGATTGGCCAAACAAATTTGTTTATCAAATGTTGCAAAAAGTATTTCTTAACTGAATTGGCTAAACACAAACTATTTTTTTTTTAAAAATAGTTTTGAGAAAAGCACTTCTAAAAAAAGTACTTTTCAAAATAAGCAGTTTTTATAGCTTGCGCAAACGGACTCTAAGTCTACAAGAATTTCTAATTCTATCTGAATAAATTTATCATTGTTTTTCTTTTCTAATTTAAACTACTTCGTGAAAATAAATGCGTCAAACCTATAATTGTCAACCCAATTATGTTGGCTAAAACCAATTGAAGGGGTAAGACTTATAATAAAAGATTATATACATTCTAGAAGATGAAGCCAAGACTCAAGAAAAAATAAAATTTAAGTAAATAAATAAGTACAAAAAGCAATTGACGAAATTCCTGCAATATTTCGAAAGCGTAAATGCGGACAAATGGATCTATCTATGTTTATATTTATCTATCTATCTATAGTTATACTATATTAAAAGCATGATGGCCCTTAGTAAGATGTCATTAGCCTTTTTACCCTTTAAAAATAGAGTTAATACTGAATAAAATAATCATTTGATTATTTTTCTAACATTTAAAAATAATCATTTAATTAATTCCCTAGCATTGAGGAGTTTGTATAATAATTTTTTTCCTTATTTGAACTATATTAAATATTCTGACATTTAAAACTTTAAATCATTAATATTTTACCTTATATAAATTTTACACTTAAATTATGTATAAATAATAATTAAAATAAATAAAGGAGATAAGAACATTAAATTAAATTAAGAGGAAGTATGTTTGGCTTTAATATGGAAGTTTCTTTAAATTCTTTAAAACTTGTATACGTTCTGATTTCTTTAAAAATCTTCTATATTAGAATATTTTAAAATATACAAAAAGACTAGTCCACTAATAATAGTATATAGTATATATTAGTTTTCAAGACTTTTAAAGTAGTAATTACAATTATTTGGAATATTGAGCAATCAATTAATAATAAACTCCAAAATTATCAATTATTCCAACAAGATAATTATGAGATCTTTTAAATTCTCTGGATAGTATTAAATTTAGTTGAATATAATCGAGTTTCTTGACTATAATTATATCTTTTAAAAGGGTGTTTTAATTGTAGATTTTATTTATGATATAAAGTGATTCTTAAACTTTTGAAATTTACAAAGAATTATCATTTCTTTTCCTGTGGATGATTTTTCACCTAATCGACTTTTTACTACTTGAAAAAAGATTGTTATCGAATTAAAATATAATTGCAATTAAATACTTAAAATTTGGTATGAGCTAGCTAATTAGTATTATTTAAGTATTAATCTCACTTGAAAAATGATACTTCCAAACTAAATATTCACTTCCCATTCTAACTTCAGTAATTCTTTGAAATGTATTTTAAGGTGAATTATTTGAATGGTGATGAGTATTTCCGTGGAGCAGTTTTATTTTTTATTAGTTACATACGACCAACATTCATTATTTTCAAGAGCTTATATTTTTATTTTATATCTCAAAGATAAATTTTAAATAATTGTTTTACTGAGTTAGGTACACGCGTAAAACGCGTACACTAAGACTAGTATTATATTAAAAGTACAAATGCCCTTAGCGAAATGTCATTCGCATTTTTTACTCCTTTAAAATAAAGTTCACACTGGACAAAATAGTCATTTAATTATCTTCCTATATATAGTATTAATCATTCAATTTACTTTCCTAATATTTAAAAATACTCATTTAATTATTTTCCTATTTAGGACCTTGATTTAGAAAGTAAAAAATACATTCCTAAAACCTACCATAAATAAATGAGAAAAGCGCGTTTTAGAGAAGGAACTAAAATATCTTCAATTCACAAAATTTTAAGTTAATTAAAGAAAATATATATTTCAAGGAGGAATCAAATTATTTTAAATTCTAATTTTTCCTATACATAAATAGAAAAGGACAAAATTAAAAGGAAACTCTTAATTACTTTTGTTATGGGTAATTTTTCCGCAACTCTGTCAAACAA
>ML397762.1:0-13551 GCA_005239525.1 Nicotiana knightiana | reverse complement strand
CCCCTTTTTTAACTTTTTTATTTACATGTTAAATTTTGAAATGTTATATTTTTAATTTGATATATATATATATATATATACACACACACGCCGAAAAGCAGGATTAGAGGAAGCACCTAGTACAGATCAAATCACATGATCTCTGTATATGTAATCCATAAATATAATTATCTAGGAAGGGATTAGGTGGAATGAGTTCTTTTAGAGTGTTCCTACTTTCTCATGTGGTGCATAAGTTAGAGTTAAATACAAAAAATTGAGATGAGAAGAAACATAAGACTCAAAAAAAGGGATTAAATTGGGAGTGTCTGGCTGACGGCTTACGAAAATTACTGAAACACAGATCGATTTACTTAGATTATAGGAGTATATCGGGTACATGTGGAATAAATTTGTTCATTTTGTATATATTCTTATTGATTAACACGATAGACACGTGCAACGCACGTACACTAAAACCTAGTTATATTAAAAGCACGAAGGCCTTATCGAAATATCATTCGCCTTTTTTACCCTTTAAAAATAGAGTTTACATTAGATAAAACATTAATTTTGTTATTTTCCTAATATGTAGGAATACTCATTTAATTATTTTTCTAATTGGTAGGAATACTCATTTAATTATTTTTTTAATATTTAGGACTACAAAATCAACTAAATTTTATATATCACATTCTACATTATTTGGATTATGTAGAAAAATTTTATATTTAGAACTTCAAAAATAATAACATTTTATTTTATAAAAAGTTTTACACTTAAATAAATTATATATAAATGACATGAAAAGAAAAGGATTAAAAATACTAACCAAATAGGACGTAACCACTTGGTATATAGAAGCTTATCCCTTTGGACAAATACCAAGAATTCAATCAAAAAAGAAAGAGGACTTATGACGTTATTGGAAGATGGCGGAATAACTTTTTATGTTTTGATTTAGGTGAAACTCTTTTATATACTAAAATACTTTAAATAATACAAAACTATTTTCCACTCATTTGATTTTCTTACAATTTGACAAAAAATAATTATTCGATAAAATATAATTATAATCGAATATTTAAAATTTGGTATGAACTAATATTAAGAATTTAAATCAATAAAATTTAATTTATATCTTTTATTATTGAAAATAAATAATTAAATATTTGAAATAGCTAATTAGCAAAAAAAAAATTAATTTCATTATTTTTCAAATTCATCATACAATTAAAACTATCTTCAGGTTGACAAAAATCTTGGCTTAAATAAATATGTTTCAATAAAAAAGACCACTGATGATGAAAGAAATTAGAAAATAAAGTTGAATCAATTATAATATAGTATTAAAAATTAACTTAGATAAAATTCAAAATAGAAGAAATAATAAGTATTCAAAATAGTTGACATTTATTATTATTTTTATTTTTCATCTATTTGTCACGGCCCAATTTTTCCTCCGTTGGGTTTCGTGACGGCACCTAGTCTTAAGGATAGTTAAGGCTGACATTTACTGAATAACAAGCCTAATTTCAAAACATTTGAATGATAAAAAACGCTTGAATGTTTTCCGAAATGAAATCTATATACATAACACATCTTCCCAAAACCCGGTAGTACAAGTCATAAGCTTCACAAAATCTTTTACTATAACTCCTAAATACAACTGTTCAGAAATATTTACAACAGTGTATGAACAAAAATAAGATGGTGACTCCGAAACCCGCGAATGTTGTAGCGGTGTTTACCTCGAGTCTCCACAACAGCAACCGCGCTGCTAGCTATCGATCGGCCGGCTACGCAAAACCTGGAATCTGCACAAAATGTGTAAAAGTGTAGTATGAGCACACAACAACGGTGCCTAGTAAGTATCAAGACTAACATCGCTGAAGTAGTGACGAGGACTAGTCAAGACACCCCTTGATCTAATGAACTGAACAAGTATAAATACAGGAACAACAAAATTTGATTCTACATAGAAAACTTCGTGATATGGCTAACAATACAATAAATTCAATAAGGAAAGGAACAACAACTGTCAATGGAAAACCATGAAATAATACAAAAGAGTAGATGGAACACAAACTAAAACCGAAATTTACATATACAACAAGCGCAAGTAATAACTCAGCAATTTCAACTACTTTTACATCAAGTTCTTAGTCATCTCCACGAGGTACCGAACCTCGGACAAATCACAACTCACAGGTCCCACTATCTGAACCCTAACATCGGCATCTTGTTCCCTCATTTCAGCTAATAACTGCATGGATGACTCACGTGCCAATTGGAGTCATTCCCACATATAAGGCGAGTACAACAAGGGTATCTATACTAAACAATAACAAGGAAACCCTTAATCCGATAATAGTGCTTAACTACGTGTATGCTTCTGCAGGTGTCCTAACATAATTCAACAGCCAATAAGCATAAGGAAAGAAAAGGGCAACCCGTACAACATTTTCTCACAATTTCCACAAGAATAATCTCTCACAGTAGGTGTACCATTACACATTATCAACAACAAAGAATACCCCCAGGCCAACACAAGTATCGCAAACAATCCTGACACAGCCCGCCTTATCTCTCCACGTGTGCAACAGTAAAGTATATGCCCGCCTTGTCTCAACACACGCGCATAATCATGTTCCCATATTGTCTCTCCATATGTGCAACCCACATATATCCCGCCTTATCACGGCGCATGTGCAATATAAATAGAAATCACAGCACGGCAGAAACCCCGTGCAAATTCCTATATCAACAACCGCACGGCAGAAACCTCGTGTATCACAATGACAAGTACAGCAACAAAAATGATAATAATACAAGATACGGTAAGTATATCAACTCAAAAACCTCCGATCACAAGGAAAATCAAGGCTAGTTCACAAAGAGTAAGAACAATAAAGAATACTAGGCATAACAAGGACAACTCAATGAGGAAGAAAGTGGCATGTAATAGTCATATCCAAATGCACGGTTCAACAACAAGAAATTAACACGAATTCGATAATTTCAAATAAGGGCAAGTCAACTAAGATATAGGATATCTAAACTCCCTTTAAGGTCGAGCAATTTCGAGGATATTCAACAATTTCACTTAAGGGTAGGCAGCAAGAATGTAACGATAACTTCAATTTAGACTAAACAATTATAGAATAATGTGATGAAAACTACAAATAGAGATAAGCAGTTATGAAGATATAGCATGAAAAAAAAAGGATAAAATATTCATTTTAATCAATTAGGAGTCAAATAGGCAGCAAGAGTAAATCAAAAGCAAGTAAGTCTAATTTAAGTAGGTAGAGACGAAACTAGTAAATAGGAACTCAGACATATCAAGAACAACTTCATACTCAGTGAATAGAAGGACCTAAGATCCCTAAAAGGCCAACTTACCACAAATAAGTCCGAGCATGAACTCGTCACCTCACGTACACGGACTACAATTAGCATAAAATACTCAAATCCTAAGGGGAAATCTCCCACAGAAGGTTAGGCAAGATACTTACCTCAAAGAAGACAACTGGTACTCTAAAATTGAACTTCTCGGGTGAAAAGACCTCCAGATGGCTAAATCCATCTAAAATAACTTCAAAGCACACATAACAACTTATAAGAAACTATTATGGATCATAAAGTCTCAATATTTAACAAAATTCAAAAATTGACCCAAAACTCGACCCCCGGGCCTGCACCACAGAACCCAACAAATCTTACAGAACCAGAACACCCATTCCGCCACGAGTTCACCCATACTAAAATTACCAAATTCCGATACCATTTCATCCCTCAAATCATGATTTTTCAGTTTAGAAATTTTCTTCAAAAACCCACATTTTCCTCAACCCAAAACACAAATTTAATGATAAAAATGAAGATAAAATCATGGATTACATTAAATTCTAGGTGAAGAACACTTACCCAATCGATTAGCTTGAAAACCCCCAAAAGTAGCTCCCAAATCCAGAGACCAAAACTCAAAATATGAAGCAAAATGGACAACCCTCGACTTAAATGAATCTGCCAGGACTTCTGCACCTGCAAAGAAATTAGCCGCTTATGCGCAACCGCTAGTGCGCATGACCAACCGCACCTGCGCTCCCCTTCGCTTCTGCGCCCAAGGATTCGCTTTTGAGGTGTCGCGCGTGCGTTCCAACTCTCCGCATCTGCGGAGACTGCCAAGACCAGCTCCTCTCACACTTGTGCCTCCATCTTCACACGTGCGACCATCGCACCTGGCCCAAGGTCCGCATGTGAAATTACACCAGAACTCAGACCTCTTAAAACCCATGGAAACCATCCGAAACTCGTCCAAAACACACCTGGGGCTCCTTGGAACCCCGTCCAAGCATAGCAACAAGTTTCATACCCTAACACGGACCCGCTCGTAGTCTCAAATCACGACGAAACTACGAATCACACCATGAATCGAGCTTATGAACTTTCAAATCACCATTTCATTAGCATCAACCGAGGTTATATCCAACATGGACCTCGTTACTTCGAGCTCTTTACCAAGAGCGTCCCATTCAGCGATGGTCGAGCCCAGTTATGTTCGGAGATCCTCCTCATTTGCTGAGCCCGTTTTCAGCTTTCTCCTTCGCCACCCGAAGATGAACTTCTACTGAAGACAGCTTGGCCTTGGCAGTCTCCTTCTCCGAGGTCAGCAGATCCATTATACTTTTCCACCCGTCGACCATTACTTGGATCTCGTCCATCTCTTTTCGAAATTGGTCGATTTTATAAATCTTCTACTGGACCTGCGAGGTATTGTCCTTAGACACTGCGACCGAATCCTCGTTTCTAACTTAAAAAACCTTTACTGTTTCAACCAAATCGGCATGATCCCACCTTAGGAATGATGCTTCTTTCTGAGCCCCATCCATCTCGGCCTGAAGGTTCTTAATAACCCCTTCTTGTTGCTTGCTGAGTAGCTTGTACATATCCAATTTCTGGGCAAGCTCCTTGACCTCGAGCGACCTCGACCTGGTACCGAAGGAAGCTCTTGTGATGAAGTACCGTGGCCTGTAAAAAAGATGAAAAACTTGAGAAATATCAAAACTTCATTAAAGTTCGATAGAAAGTAATGATGCCTTACCCGGTTCAGCGCCTGCTGCGCCTAATTGAAAAGGCACGGCAGGTTCACATTATTCATTTTTGCCTGGTCCTCCTTGGTCACCCGACATCGTAGATAGCTAGTTATCCCCACAGGAGCAGACAAAACTCGGGCATCCCCTGGGATGGTCAGAATAACCGATCTCTTGTGATCGGGGTCCACACTCGGAGAAAGGAACTGGTTGATCAATTTCGGGCTCGAACTCGGCCCGCTAGCTTCCTAGGATGTGCCCTTCTTCGGAACTTACAAGTCGCCTAGCTTGGAGAAATATTAAAAGAAGAAGAGTCCACACCATTGAAAAAAGAGTAAAGGGGATTGTCCGCCCCACGGACCCCTTAATTGGACTTCTCCTTTCTTTCTCGGGCCTCCTCGAGCACGGAATCAGTGTAGGAGGGCATCCCCGAAATCTCTATTATACCGGGTTCTTCCTTCGGAGCGAAGCCGGCATCCCAGGGAGTCCTACCCGCGTCTCCACATCAATCTCTTGGCTCTGAGGGGGTCGACCTCGCCATTCTTCCTCTTGGATACCTCCTGCTCCCCGGGAAAGGTTGTCTCGTGGGCAACAAAAATAAGCTCATCCTCCGACTCGTCCCTGAGCCGGAGGAGAGAGTCGGAGTCCGGTACTCGGGAGGTAGAGCTTCTCCTGGGCTTACGGGCCACCTTCTTCTTTGGTTTCTTCACCTCGGAGCTCGGGGAGCCCGAGGATTTTCTCTACCTTTTTTCTTTTCTTTTATGGAAGCCTCGGGCTGGCCGCAACGGAGAAATGAACGGGAGATGACACATCCTTTTCCCCTTCCAAAGGCCAAAGTTTGGTGGTCTTAGGCAAACCTACAACAACAGAGGGAAAGGAAAGTCAGTATGTTGAAAGATAGAAGCATGGTATTAACTATTCTAAAAGAGGCCTTAACATGAGAACGGTCCTCCCATCGGCCCTTCGAGACCCCGCGCCATGCTCGCTCAGAGTACGTCATTTGAGTACAGATGCCCTAGATCTATTCCTTTAGCCAGGGTACCGCATTCGAAACCCGGGCAACAGCTGCAAAACTACAAGTATGAATGAGAAGAAAGAAATTGAAGGAAAACAAATATTTGACGCTTAAAGAAAAATTGCACTTACGAGATACGTTCTACTTGTCAGGGAATGGAATGTACTCGGGGAGGGATCAAGTCTTCGGTCTTCACCCGAATGAAACGTCCCTGGCAACCCCGATCTCGATCCTTGTCAATACTTGATAAGGGGCCTTGCTGGCTCGGCGAGTATGCTTGATCAGTCCCCCTCAGAAAATTCGAGGACAGTACAATCGAAGTAGATGATCGATCGTGGACCGGCGAGACTCAATCTTGTTCACGAAGTAGGGAAGGAGGATCATGATCCTCTATAACGATGGATGAATTTTCTTGAGGTACACCTCGTACCTCTTGCAAAAGTCAAGAACAATCGGGTCCACCGGGCCCAGTGTGAAGAGGTAAGTGTAAGAACTTAAGTACCCCCTCCACATGGGTGCTAATGGCGTCTTTGGGCCCGGGGACTACTACAACCTTGCCTTCCCAATTACAGTTCTTTCAAACTATGGGAAGAATGTCTTTGGTCATAGAGCATATGTACCTTGATGATCATTCACCCCTGTCTTGTTTGCGTGAGAGTTTCTCGACCTTAAAGTCATCTGCAATTGAGCAGCCCTCGTGAATGAACACTTTCAAGGAAGGCTCGGGGTCCGGTTCGTCAGCAACCACATCGAGAGAAGTCGTTTCGAGGGCAACTACTTTAGGAGCAACTACCTCAGTATCGGCAACCGATTGGGAAGATGAAGAGGCAACTTGTTGAGGAACATATTTGGATGATTTAGCCATTTTTATCTCTGGAGATTTGAAAATTTGAAGAAAGAACGCGAAGTTTTGAAAGAACGAGTTTTAACGATGAAGAGCAAAGTATGAAGATTTGAAGGAAATTTGGGTAAAAACCTGGAAATCACTTTGGAAATTGAAGAACAAGCATGAAGATATGAAGGTTTGAAAGAGGTTTGATGATAGCTGGAAAGCTCAAAGGTAATAGCTTGGTCAAAAAGTAAAAAAAGAACAAAGGGTAGAAGCTTTTATAGGGAAACAGGCAACGCTTCGCATTCGGGGGCAACCAGCCGATGAAGGGACTATTTGTATACGGGTAAAACCGAGTCCAATGAGCACCCGTGTAACGACCCGATCCGTCATTACGTAGAAACTGCATTATAATTGCTGTTATTGACTTGTCATCGGTTGGTTATTCTGTTATTGATGTGTTAGAGTCGATAGGCTTGAAATCGAAGGGTTGTAGTGAGAGTTCAGTCATGTAGCCTTTAAATATAGCCTTATAATGGGAAAAGTCAACTGAGAGTTGACTTATTGGGAAACGACCTTGGAATGCGGATTTTATGGGTCGAATAGCTTCGTTAGCTGATTTGGGACTTAGTAGTGTGTTCGGAATATTTTTGTGATATCCGGTGTAGATTTAGGCTTGATTTGGCGAAAGTTAGTTTTTGGTGATTTCCGGTAGGCAATAGAAAATGGGATATCGGGGTCGAAATGGAATTCCGAAAGTTGGAACAGGTTCGTAATGTCATTTTGGATATGTCTGCAAAATTTCAGGTCAATCGGAGTTGTTTTGGATAGTTTTGACATCGTTGGAGGATTTTAGAAATTTCAAAGTTCTTAGGCTTGAATTTGATGTGATTTTGGTGTTTTTATGTTATTTTTAATGTTTTGGAGGCTCGAACAAGTTTGGATGATCATATATGATGTGTTGGTATGTTTGGTTGGGGTCCCGAGGGGCTCGGGATGGTTTTGGATGGTTAAGGGGGAGTTTAGAATGGTTTTGTTATTGCTGATATTGCTATTACTGGTGTTTTCGCACATGCGGATGGGCAGCCGCAGGTGCGGTTCCACAGGAGCGGACATGGCACCGCAGGTGCGGAAGTTTGGCTGAGTGAGAAGAGTCCGCAAGTGCGAGGTAATTGCCGCACCTACGAGGCCGCATGTGCGGGAGGTCGATCGCAGGTGCGAAAGTTAGGGTCCTTGGGATTTTACGCAGGTGCACACCTGGAATCCGCAGGTGCGAGTAAGTGGTCGCAGGTGCGGACCCACTAGGCAGAAAAGTATAAAAGCGTGCCTTCGCAAATTTTAGCCATCTTTCTCAATATTTCATCCGGGTTTGAAGCTTTTGGAAGGGTTTTGAAGAGGGGATTCAATAGTTCTTCATTGAGGTAAGGTTTTTGGACTCTAAACTAGTTTATATGTGATTAAAGGTCGGATTTATGGTGGAAAATTAGAGAAATATCAGTGCAATTGGGTAATTAGGGCTTGGGGGTCAGAGGCTTTAAAATGGAGATTTGAGGGGTCATTTGAACTCCGAATTTAGTGTTCTTTATATGTACGGACTCGTGAGATGATGGAGAATAGTTTTTTCTAAAAATTTCTGATTTTCGATACATGGGCCTGGGGGTCGATTTTGACCAAGTTCGGGATTTTTGAGTATTATTGATACATTTTGATTGGGATTAGTTCCTTAGCATATTATAATGATATACATCTGATTGTTGGTAGATTTGGAGCACTCGGAGGCCAAAATTAGAGGCAAGGGCACTCTGGAGTATTATATTAGCCGGTTTTGAGTTAAGTAACACTTCCAAACTTGGAACTGAGCGTTCGAAACCCCAAACTATTTGATATTCGATGTTAATTAAGGTGACGCACTTGCCAAGTGACGGGCATGCGGGCGTACACCGAATGTTTGTGGCCTGGCTCATCCCATGGCACTGTCTAATGGTTGTCTCAGGTTGATAATTGTACTTTGGAGGTGGTATTTACCTTGAACGCAATAGAAATCATGCTAAGTATAAATGTTAAGGCTTCACGCCGATATGTTCAAACCGGAACGGTCGATTATTGCTGTCTCTATTTATGATTATTGTTTTCATGTACTCAGTCCTGTTATAGTATATTGTTCATGCCTCAGTCTCGTAAGTTGCTAGTTTATTCTATATTATCATTGGTTTGGGCTGATTTTCATATGTTAGAGCATTGTGAGTGAGACTGGAAGGTACTGACTGAGTGAGGATTGAAGCCTGGTTTTAATACAGTTATGAGGTCGGACTGCATACCGCAGCGACCCTAGAATCATGCCTTTGTTGGCTGGATATAGCGCTTGGGCTGATAGGAGCCCCTCCGGAGTCTTTACACCCCCAGTGAGCGCATAAATATTGAGGATGGATCTTCCCTGGACATGGGTCTTGTCCGAGTATTATGTTCCGGAGATGGATCTTCTCCGTGGGTCTTATGTTCCGGAGTTGTATCTTCTCCGTGGGGGCTGGATCAACCTTTTTCCTCAGTACTAGGTGACTGTGTCACTTGTGTTTATGTAATATCCGGGATGGATTCTCCCTGGGCCGGAAGGACGTAGTCTAGTACTGAGTGGACCACCTTATGAGAGTTTGATTACTGAGTACACATCATTCTTGATTCTATATGAATTCATGCTAGTATGCAGGGTTACAAACATATATTGATGCATCGTGTTTATTTTCTGATATATTACTGTCATGTCCAAGTTATATACTATTGTTCGAATTATCGGAGGTTTAGTCCGTCACTACCTCTCAGCCCGTAGTTTGGTTTCGTTACTACTAAGTTGGTGTACTCACGTTACCCCTGCACCTTGTGTGCAGATCCAGGTACTGCGGGATTCAGCTCTGGTCATTGAGTAGCAGCAGTTTCATCAGAGTTGTCGAGGTAGCAGCTGGCGACCGTGACCTCTTCTTCTCTTCCTTTCCTACCGTCGTATTTATTTTCAGACTATGTTGGTCATTTCTTTTTGGTTGTATTAAATACTAGCAGCTCATGACTGTGTGACACTGGATTCGGGGTTTGTAGGATTTGGGTTTTAGTTTTCATAAAATTGTTTTCAAATTCTGATTTATTATTATTATTAACCCCAAACTGGTTAAGAAGGATATTTATTTGGTAATTGCATTTAGCTTAGATAAAATGGGCGGCTTGCCTGGTTTCACGACAGGCGCCATCACGACTTCGGAATTGGATTGTGACAAGTTGGTATCAGAGTCGTAGGTTAAATGGGTTTCACCAGTCATGAGCAGGTTTAGTAGAGTCTTGCGGATCGGTACGGAGACGTCTGTACTTATCATCGAGAGGCTACAGAACCCTTAGGAATGTCCCACATCTTTGAATTCTGTCATGCGACTCTGTTGAACTCTGAAACTAAACTTATGTTGTTTTCATTCTCTCAGATATGGTGAGGACTCGTGCTACTGATAGTGGTGACCAGACACCAGCAGAACCAGCCCGAGGTTGAGGCCGTGGTCGAGGCCGTGGCAGAGGGAGGGGTGCAGCCCTCACAGCAGCCGGGGCAGCACCTGTGGACCCTCATATTGCCCAGGAGAAAGTCCCCGCAGTTGAGATTTCAGCCGGGCAGACTCAGGCACCAGCAGTGCCCATTGTGATTCCGGGTCTTTAGGAGACCCTAGCCCAGGTTTTGATGGTATGCACCAGCTTGGCACATGCCGTCGCTATGTCCACTACTACTACTACTTCTCAGGCTGGGGGAGGCATCCTGAATCCAGCTGCCCAGACACCTGAGCAGGTCACCTAGGGACTTCAGACACCTAGGGCAGCCCAGTGCAGCAGATTGCTCCGGTACAAGATTATGTGGTCCCAGCTTTAGCTGATGATGAGCAGCATAGGTTGGAGAGGTTCAACAGACTCCAAACTCCGACTTTTAGTGGTACAGAGGGAGAGGATGCTCAGGCCTTCTTGGACAAGTGTCAGAGGATACTACAAAGTGTAGGGATATTAGAGGCTAGTGGGGTTCCGTTCACTACATTCCAGTTTTCAGGAGCTGCACTTGCTTGGTGGGAGGCCTATGAGAGGCGTAGACCCGCTGATGCATCGCCCCTTACATGGAACCAGTTCTCCATTCTCTTTCTGGAGAAGTATATACCATAATCTCGCAGAGAGGAGCTGCGTAGAGAGTTCGAGCAGTTGCGTCAGGGAGACATGACTGTGACGCAGTATGAGATGAGGTTCTCTGAGTTGGCCCGTCATGCCATCTGGCTAGTTCCCACAGATAGAGAGAGGATTCAGAGATTTGTTGATGGTCTCGCGTATCAACTACAGATTTTTCTGACCAGGGAGAGGGTATCTGGTGCTTCTTTTGAGCAGGTAGTTGACATAACCAGGGAGATTGAGTTAGTGCGCCGCCAGGAGCGTGTTGAGAGAGTGGCCAAGAGGCCAAGAGGTTTTGGTAATTATAGTGGTGATCACTCATGAGGTCAGTCTCAGCACAACAGAGGCAGACCATTCAGGCCTCCTCAGCCAGCTCGTCCAGCTTACAGTGGTGCTTCATCAGGACACGGTCCCCATAGGTCTCATCCGGGCCGTTTCTCATTTAGTGCACTTCCAGCCCAGAGCTCATCCCGGCCACCATCAGTTCAGGGTTCCTCAACACATGGTTCTTCTAGAAGCTACTCTAGTTCTAGGGGTTCCCTTCAATCCCCATCGTCATTTGCTGGGAGGGGTTGCTTCGAGTGTGGGGATCCGGGTCACATCAAGAGGTATTGTCCCCACCTTTCTGGTAGTTCGTCTCAGCACAGGAGCCAGCCTCCAGCTTCAGCACCGGTTTCACACCACCGCTCAGGCAGCTAGGGGTGGAGGTCAGTCAGCCAGAGGCTGCTCTAGAGGGGGAGGTCGATCAGGTGGAGGGCAGGCCCATTTTGATGCACTTCCGGTTAGACCAGATGCCATAGCTTCAGATGCAGTGATTACATGTATTATCTCAGTCTGTCACTGGGATTTTGTAGTATTATTTGATCCTGGTTCTACGTATGCATATGTTTCTTCATACTTTGCATATTTCTTGGATACGCCATGTGAGTCTTTGTTTTCAGCTGTTCATGTGTCGACTCTAGTGGGGGATATTGTTGTGGTAGGCCGGGTGTACCGGTCTTGTATTATATCTATTGGGGGTCGAGAGACCCGGGCAAATCTATTATTGCTTAGCATGGTTGACTTCGATGTAATCTTGGGCATGGATTGTCTATCTCCATGCCATGCGGTTCTCGACTGTCACGCCAAGACCGTGACCTTAGCGATGCCCGGATTTCCGAGGATTGAGTGGAGAGGTTCGGTGGAGTATGTGCCTAGTAGGGTGATTTCCTTTCTGAAGGCTCAGCGTATGATTGGGAAGGGGTGTGAGTCTTATCTGGCCTTTGTCGGCGATGTTAGTAGTGAGACTCCTTCCATTGATTTTGTTCCTATGGTCCGTGAGTTCCCGGACGTTTTCCCAGCAGACCTACCAGGCATGCCACCTGACAGGGACATTGATTTTGGTATTGAATTATTGCCAGATACGCAGCCTATCTCTATTCCCCCTTACCGCATGGCCCCAGCAGAGTTGAAGGAATTGAAGGAACAACTTCAGGAACTCCTAGATAAGGGGTTCACTCGGCCTAGTGTGTCGCCTTGGGGTGCACCGGTGTTGTTCATACAGAAGAAGGATGGATCCATGCGTATGTGCATTGACTATAGGCAGCTGAACAAGGTTACGGTGAAGAACCGATATCCTTTGCCCCGTATTGATGACTTGTTTGATCAACTTCAGGGAGCTAGGGTGTTCTCCAAGATCGACTTGAGGTCTGGGTACCATCAGCTGAAGATTCGGGATTCTGATATTCCGAAGACTGCTTTTAGGACCAGATATGGCCACTATGAGTTTCTGGTTATGTTTTTTGGGCTGACCAATTCCCCAGCCGCGTTCATGCATTTGATGAACAATGTGTTTCAACCTTACCTTGATTAATTCATTATTGTGTTCATTGATGACATCCTGGTGTAATCTCGTAGCCAGGAGGAGCACGCTCAGTTTGAGGGTTGTGTTGCAGAGATTGAGGGAGGAGAAGCTTTATGCAAAGTTCTCCAAATGTGAGTTTTGGCTTGGTTCGGTAGCTTTATTAGGTCACGTAGTGTCTAGTGAGGGTATTCAGGTGGACCCGAAGAAGATAGAGGTGGTGCAGAGTTGGACCAGACCATCCTCAGCTACGGAGATTAGGAGCTTCCTGGGTTTGGCAGGTTATTAACGTCGCTTTGTGGAGGGATTTTATTCTATTGCATCACCTTTGACCAGATTGACCCAGAAGGGTGCTCCATTCAGATGGTCCGATGAGTGCGAGGAGGGCTTTCAGAAGCTCAAGTCAGCATTGACTATAGCTCCGGTATTGGTATTGCCTATGGGTTCGGGTTCTTACACAGTCTATTGTCATGCTTCTAGAGTTGGATTGGGAGTGGTTTTGATGCAGGATGGTAGGGTGATTGCCTACGCGTCCAGACAGTTTAAGGTGCATGAGAAGAATTATCCAGTGCACGATCTTGAGTTAGATGCCATTGTTCATGCCTTAAAGATTTGG
>ML397755.1:0-60494 GCA_005239525.1 Nicotiana knightiana | reverse complement strand
CATGGCTTCCTTAGTTTTGGCTATTTCAGCACTAAGGTCAAAACCCTCTTGACTCATTTCCATCAATGTGTCAAGGCGAGAATTCATATACGCCCAGCTCACATCGACATCAGCCACCTCTTCCAAATCTTCATAATCTTTTGCCCACACTTGAAACTCAGCTCTCAACCCGTCCTTCTCCGCCTCCGCAGCTTCGTGGGCAGCCCTTAATGGAACAATCGACTCCTCTAAAGTTTGAGCTTTGGCTAAATCCCTCCGAAGATCTTCTTGAGTAAGAGTGAGTGATTGCACGAGCTCGCCCGAGTATTCTTCCTTCTTCCCCAGCAAGTTCTTCAAGTCTCTAATCTCCTCTGAGGCACAGGACAGTTGTTCCGCGAATGAAGACTCCAGAATACTCTTATCGTTATCAGCTTGACAACAAGATGCCTGCTCCACTGCTAGTTCTGCTACCATAAGTCTCATATGTCGCTTCAAGGTACTCTTTTCCTCTTCTAAAGCATCCAGGTCAATCCTTAGGATATCATACTGTGCTCTCCAATTATCAACTTCTGCCTGCAACTCTCTTGTCTCTTGGTCTATGTTTGAAATCCACTTCATAAGCTCCATGCCTATAAGGTTAATCTACAAGAAATAAACCAGTCAGATATGGTAAATTTTATATATGAGAGTGAAAGAGGATAACTTACACCATACCTTCAAAGAGGTATGCATGACCTTATTGGCCCATGTAAGAGCACCGTGGCTAGCTAGCTTTGCTTTCTCAGTGGGACCTATCAAAGGCTTGAGCCACACTTCAGGCTCACCCGTCTTCTTGAAAAGGTTTCCCTCAGCTGGAACCTCTATTACCACCTGCCGCATCTCTCTGCTGGAAGACCCTACTTCCCTAACGGAAGGCGTGGAAGCATATAGAGATGGAACAGCAACAGGCACGGAAGATTGAGGAGCTGGAGAAGCCACGGGCAAAGAAGCAGGCACGGAAAGTTGAAGGGTTGAAGAAGTTACAGGCAAGGCAGCAGCAAAAGTTGAGATAGCCAAAGGAATAGACGAAACAGCTTCTCTCAAATAAGCAGGAAAGACAGCAGCCAAAGGGACGTCGTCAGGAGCAAGATCAATACCACCATGAATAGGGGAATGTTAAACATCATCAAAGACAGGGGGCTCAATCACAGACACGGAAGGCAAGGTTGAGGCAGTAGGCTTATCATCTAAAACCATTCGCCTTCTCCGTGGCCTGTACACTAAAGCACCCTCTTCCTCTTCTTCTATGGAACGAGACTCACTAATCTTCCTCTTCGAGGAAGATGAACCAACAATAATTTCCTGGGCTTGAGCCAAGGACATCTTCGGGATAGAGGAAGCAGACACCCCACGAGCAGAGAACCCTATTGAAAAGGGAAAAAAGTTAAACGACAAAAAAAAAAGACTCGAGTAAGGAAAGAAGCAAGAAGAAGAGCTTCACTTACCGTGGGTCTTTACTTGCCAACCATACCTCCCAGCAAGGTATTTCCAAGATCTTTCTTCTGAAGGAGCAACAAATAACAATTTTTCTATCCAATCACGAAAATCGGAGACATTCTCAACAGTATTCATGATTGCTGAGAGAAGAAAAAAAAACATATACGGTGTTAAATAAAACATCTCAAGTCAAAACAAGAAAAAGTAAATGTGAGCTAAAGCATACTCATGTGCGCGATTCCACTTCTCAGGGAAGGGAAGATTTTCTTCACCCACTAGACCAGCAGCGGGTACAGCAACATACCGTAGGTACCAACCCCTATCCTTATCGTCTCCAGGAGTTACCAGCACTCTTTTGCTTCTAGCAATCAGAGTAAAAACCCCTTCACGAAATAAGGTAGGAGAGTAAAGGTGAATAAGATGGTTGAAGGTAAAAGGAACCGAGGCTAAAGAAGCCAAACTCCTAAGGCATACGACAACTCGCCACACAAGAGGGCCAACTTATCCTAAGCAGATATTGAAAAAACGGCAAAACTCAATTATAACTAGGTCAATAGGGGTCTAAACCCTAAAGTGAAAGGATACGTATAAACAAAAGAATATCCCGTATTGTAAGAGGTTATTCTTTGATTACTATTCAGAATATAGACAGGAAAGTCAGATTTCCAAAAGCACTCCCTACGAACAAGGGAAATCTGACCCTCAGTTATAAGGGTTGGATATCTTTCTACACTATCAAGAGAAGAAGATTGATCTACAACAACTTGACTATCCCTAGCAAAAACAAACTCAGCAGGGACAATTTCATCGACTCCAGGTTCACGAAGGCGTTCGCCTCTACCTCTAGACAAAGACCGAGAAACCCTAAATCTCGGAGAAACTAGAGATCTAGTGGAAGGAGGAGCTACTATCTGAGAAGAAGAAGATCCCCTCGAAGGAGTGGATCCTAGACTTCTAAGTCTACCACCCCTCCGACTCCTAGTCGGAGCAGAAGATGGCGCTAAGCTTTCAATGTCTATTACTCTTTGAGGTTGGTTTGAAGAAGACATGTTTACAAAGGCAAAGAAGAAAGTTCTTTACAAAAGGCAAAGTTAGAAAAGTGTTTCGTGGAAGCAAAGAAAAGAAAACATGTATTTATACTTGAAGACAACCGTCAAACATGAAGAAAAAAGAAAATAATGATGAAAAGTCACAATTGAAGATGTCACTTCAGAACTGGCACGGCCGTAAAAAGCCCTAAAAGGTGCTGAGTAAATGCAGAACCAATCCGGAAAGGACACATGGTATGAGCATTAAATGGAAGTGATAAATGACACCTATGGTACAGAGAAGGATACAATGATTCAAGGAAAAGCGGCGGCAAAATATTCCCGCCATAAATGAATATCCACCTACCAAATATTAATCGTTAAATATATGGTAAGTGGGGGGACTATCTGTATTGCTAAAAAAGAGTTTCACACGTAAGCTAGCTTTTGACAACTTAGCCAGTCACGTGGACACAGGAAAACGCGACAGCTGGACGTAACTCTTTGAAGAGATACGGTACAAAGAGGCATGGTTCAGTAAACCCACGAACTTATCAGCCACGGAAAATTCAACTTGATCAAAATGGGAGAGAAGCACGGTCAGATTCAAGGACCCGTAATTGACTACTCGAACGTTATGTAACCGAACCCCAATTATCGTTATCCTTTGTAACGCCTCATTAATGTCATAATTAGTCATTAATGAGTAACCATAGCAAGAGTCGTACGTTATAAGAACCTCCTATATAAGGGAGGGAATACAGCTTTTAAAGGCATCTGATTCTCGAATACAATCAACTTCGATCTTTTATTTCTGCAATATTGTCTATTATTCATTTTTCTCTTATCTTGATTATCAGTAACCCGTATTCATTTTAAAAATAAGCTTTAGTCAAAGGGTCTAATTCTTTGGTTAAACACTCACTCAGTCACCAACCTCACAAGCCACTCGGGCATTTCAGTACAGAAAAAATTCAGGGACTCAGCCCAAAACAACTTACATATGCATCAAGTAGAGTAATGAAACTCAATTAAACAGTAAATAGGTAAAAATCATGACTGAGTGTAAATTTTAGATCAAAACAGGGTGAGGATAGTAATAAAATACCCCTGAGCGTTCAAACAGTACGACACAAAGCCCCAAGCAGGGCATTCAGCCCAAGTTAAAAGAATCATTTCTAAAACACATAGATATCACATATAGTTTATCAAAATATGCAACTCTACAGTTGCCACGGGATGGACCCAGCCACAATCTCTACTGGGGCATGCCCACACGACCGTCACCTAGCAGGTGTGTCACCTCATTTATCAAAATAGTACGAAATTCCGGGGTTTCATACCCTCAGATCTAGATTTACAATCGTTACTTACCTCAACCTGGACAAAAATCTACTCTGCGATTCCCTTGCCACTTAACTCGGCCTAAAATCGCCCTGAATCAATCCAAAATCAGTATTACATCACTAATACATGCTAAAGGAACAAAGCCCACGCAAAAATTATCAAATTAAATCAAAATTCCCGAAATTGGCCAAACCCGACCCCCGGGCCCACATCTCGGAATCCGATAAAAATTACAAAACAAAAATCCTTATCCTCTCACGAGTCCATACATACTAAATTTACATAAATCTAACTTCGTTTGACCCCTCAATCACCCAACTTTAGCTCTCAAGTTCCAAGACCAAACTCCCCAATTTTCACCCTTAATCTCCCCAAATTTCATGCTTAATCTACTGAAAATCACCATAGATTCGAGTTTTAGGTTCGAAAACATTACCTCAATGAGTTTCCCCTTGAATCCCTCTTCAAAATCCTCCTAAAGCTCCAACCCCGTCTTCAAAAATGGTGGAAATGGGCAAAAATTCGCGAAGGGTTTAATTTATACCTTCTGCCCAGGCATTTCCGCACCTGCGGCCAATTCTGCATCTGCGGATGCTTCCCGCGCCTGCGATGATCGCACTTGCGGTCCCCATTCCACAGGTGCGTACACACCATAAGCAGCAGCTTCAGCTGCCAAATCCAATTTCCAACTTCTCTGATAACCATCCGATGCCATCCCAAGCCCCTCGAGGCCTCAACCAAATATACCAACACGCCACATATTATCACACGAACTTAATCGAACCTTCGGAACAACCAAAACAACATCAAAACACCGAATTAACCCCGAATTCAAGCCTAAGGATTTCTAAACTTCCAAAATTTTCCAACGATGCTGAAACCAACCAAACCACGTCCGAATGACCTGAAATTTTCCACACACATCATAAACGACACTACGAACCTATTCCAACCCCTATATCTAATTTTCCACTGCCGACCGGAAATCGCCAAATATCTAATTTCGCCAATTCAAGCCTAATTCTACCACGGATCTCCGAATAACATTCTCAACCCACTCAAAAGTCCAAAATAACCTAACAAAGCTATCCTAGCCATAAAAACCCAATTCCGAGATCATTTACCCATAAGTCAACTTCTGGTTGACTGTTCCACTAAATAACCAACTTAAGAGACTAAGTGTCTCATTCCTTCCCAATGTCAGCCAACCTACCTGATACAATATAATAGAGCTGAACAACAAATAATGAAGCAGAAATGGGGGAAACGGGGCTATAACTCTCGGAGCGACCGATCGGGTCGTTATATTACCTCGTTCCGAAGTTCCTAAACCGGCTTCAACGCCTCTCTAACACTTCAATTCAAGATAAACGATCCGAAACTAGTCGAACAATGAGCAATTCAATCAAAATATACTCCAATTCTTATAATTAATCAATTCATAACAATCCCCAACTCCTATCTAAAAGTCAATAAAGTCAACCAAGGGGCCCACATGCCCTGAGTTCGAATATTTTAGGAGATAAAATTACCCATAACACTACGAACTCAAATATATAATTTATTCCAAATTCCATGTCCGATTTCGTGGTCAAAATCCAAAAATACCAATTTCTAGCTTTCCTACCAAAACCCCACAAATTTCTACTAGTTTTCATGTTTAAATCCTTATAGAATCCATGTATTTAACTTACAATATGTGGGAATACCTCATAATTGAAGACAAATATGGCGCTCCAAAATCAATTCAAGATTTTCTCCCATGGAAGAAATGAAGTGAAAAATGAGCCAAACCCACATACTTAACAAAGCCTTCTGCCCAGCGATCATCGCACCTGCGGCCACTTGACCGCATCTGCGTTCCCGCAGGTGTGGTCAAACCATCGCATCTGTGAACGCCCCACTACCTCCAGCTCTTCGCTTTTGCGGACAAGGTTCTTTTACTGCGAGTCCGCCTCTGCGGATTTTTCTCCGTTTCTGCATGTCTTGATCTCAGGCACCATTCCGCTTCTACGCTCCACTGCCCATATATGTGAGCTCGCAGGTGCGGTAAATTCCTCGCACCTGCAGAACCAACTAACCTCACTACCCTCCACTTCTGTGACCCTTTTGGTCGCTTCAACGGGCACTCACCTACGGCCCTTTCTACGCAGGTGCGATTGCACCAGATCTCAGGTGCCTCAGAAATCCATCCAAGTCCAAACTCTATCAGTTTCCAATTTGATTCGCACTTGAGGCCCCAGGGACCCCATCCAATCATACCAACACATCCCAAAATATGATGCAGACTTAGTTGAAGCCTCAAAACATGCCAAGCAACATCAGAATTATGAATTGACGATCGGAACCTTTCTTTAAACTTTTAAACATTTTAAACTTCGACGAACGCGTTCGAATCATACCAAAACATTCCGGAATGACGTCAAACTTTGCGTACAAGTCACAAATAACGATACAAACCTATTTCAAGGCTCGAAACCTCAACGGATATCAATAACACCAAAGTCCACTTCAAGTCAAACTTAAGAAATTCTTAAACTTTCAAAATGTTAACTTTCCGTACTAATCGTTGAAATGCTCCCGGGCCACCCGATACTCAACCCGAACATATGCATAAGTCCAGAATCATCATACGAAGCTATTGGAACCTTCAAACACCGATTCTAAGGTCGTTAACTCAAAAGTCAAACCTTAGTGAATTCATCCAACTTAAAGCTTCTGAAATTAGAATTTTCTTTCCAAATCAACTGTGATCTTCTCGAAATTCAGTTCCGACTACGTGTACAAGTCATAATACATGAAGTGAAGCTAATCAAGGTCTTAAACCGCCGAACGACGCACTAGATCTCAAAACAACCGGTCGGTCGTTACAAAGGAAGATAAGAAAATGCCCACTAAAGCCGAAGACAGACAGGGGATAAGAAGGTCACTCTTTCTCCTCTGCGGCTAGGCTGATCGTCCTATATACATATTCGTGCTTCTTGGGCACATAGAAAAAGGTGAGTTGTGTTCCTCCTCTAAAATATCATGGCATAGGTCAATATCCTAAGAAACACATACTCGTCCCCTTTTGACACCAAACGTCATTTTAGTGTAAGATTTGGCTTTATGATCCTCCAATACAACACCATTTTGGTGTGTGAATAGTGTTACAATTTGGTGTAACAGTGTTCATCAACACCATTACTATTCATCATTATTTTATTATTGTCTTTTATTATATAACACTTTTATTTAACTTATTATAATTTTGTAATTACTTGTAGTTTTTATGTAATATATTTATAATATTAATTTTATATTTTAGTTTTGGTGTACAATTTTTATAAATTAATTGTTGTATATTTTATTTTTATATAAAATTGTAAGTTAATATTATTATGAGTTATAATTGCATAAAAATATATAGCCATCAAGAAAATAAAAAGTGCAGAACTGAAATATAATATGTTATTAGTAAATAACACAACTTTCATTGATTATCATAAAAACAAATATTTAATACAATAGCGACTGACATAGATTAAAATTAAAAATATATTAAATAACATAATGTGATGAGAAAATTACAACAATAATCTAGTACTCTGGAAGGCCGCTTCCAGATCCACCAATATCATTAAAATATTGAGTGTATGGGGCAGAGGATGTTGTGGTTGTGACTGTTGAAATTATTGACTTCTTTTACTAAAATCTCAACCGTCGGTATTTTGCACTTCGTAATGCATTAATAGAGCATTTATGGGAGCAACATACTAATCTTGTAAGTTGAATATTTATGTAAAAATTAAACTAAAGTTTACCATAATTTAATATTTATTTGATTATTTCTTATCAATGATTTTATTTTTATTTGAATTATACATTAATATGTACAATGATAATATTTGCATAATTTTATATTAAATGTTTATATAAGAAAGAAATATGAATTAAACCCTTCGGGGTTGCCCAGTTGGTTTGGAGGGTGGTCATCTATATGGATGACCTGAGATTGAATCTCCCTCTCAATGCCTTCTGGGTTGAGCATGTCGCAAAGGGGCTGCCTAGTGCGGTTTACATCTCCTGTGTGGTTTGCAGGCTATTACACAGGGGGAGGTTTACCCAATGCGCACAAAGTGCCCATCCGAAGAGCAGAGGCTGTGCCAGAGGTTGTAGCAGCTGCGGGTTTTCTCTCTTACCAAAAAAAATGAAATATGAATTATATGGGATAAATATGTAAAAAAGAAAAAATAAAGGATTTGTTTCATAAAGAAAATAATATAATATAAAAGAGAGAAGAATATAAAAGGAATATTTTTTTTTGTGCAAATAGTGTAATGAGTTGGAGTTAATTTGCATCATTTTGGTGTAAAAAAATAGTGCAAGGATTTGGAGATGCCCTAAATACATAAGTTAACCCTAAATAATGACTAAATAACTGCATGCAAGAACCAGCAAATAAAAATACATGTCACTTTCAGCCAAGTCTTTTACGCTTAATTAAAAAGAATTTTAATTTGAAATTTTTATTAGTTATAATCTGTCTTTTTTAAAGTTGTGATCTTTCTTTTTCTTTTCCTTACCTCATGGAGCACTTTTTTCGTAATTTTAGAATATATCTGGATGAGTTTCGGTCAACCATTGCCGGTTTTTGGCCAAGTAGATGTTCTAGGTTATTTATTGACAGTTGAACAAGTTTTTTGTTAGAAAAACTAGTTTTATAATTTTCCCGTAAATGATCAGGAGTCCGTTTGGATTAGCTGATAAGCATTATGGGCTAAAAAGGTGTCGAAACTGATTTAATAAATAAACAGTTACGTGTTTGGGTACAAGTGCTGAAATTGATAATAAGTTGCTGTAATATTTGATAAGAAAATGCTGATAAGCTCTTTTTCTGTTAAAATGACTTAAATAACCTTAGAACTGTTTACACTTATAAGGGCACAATTTCTTCAAAATTTTAGATTCCAGATCGATTCAAACACAAAATATTCGATTTGTCATTTTATTTTAAATACAATTGTGCTTACATAAGATAATTTTTATGGTTTATATGATTTATTTTATGATAAGCATATAATCATAAGCTATAATAATTAATAAATTGACAAAAGTTTCTCAGTAAAAATGAAACCTAAATAGGACAAAAGATTTGAAGAGAAACAAACATTGTCTTCGTCACCACAACACTTTGAAAGCAATATACCAAAATTTGATGTATCCTCATTTATTACATAAAGTTCAAAGCATTGTTATTAAAAGTGCACGCTTCTTGATTAAAGCGAAGAAGCGAGGCGAGGCGACTGACCTGCGCTTTTCTGCCCTAAAGCGTGACTCACATGAATAAGTGCACGCTTTGCCCTAAAAAGCGAGAAGCGAGGCGATGAAAAAAGTGCAGAAAAGCTCGCTTAAGCGATGTCCAGACATCTGCTTGGGTTTTTTTTTTAAATCTTGCAAATACACCTACGCACAATACTTTCAGACACCTGCTTCTCTGCTGCAAACGATGACTCATCTTCTATGTTCGAGTTCGAGTAAGTTTTCTTCTTCTCTTCTTCTTCGGTTCTTTCTTTTCTTCTCTTCCTCTTCTGATTTTCTCTGCTTGTTCAATGTTCGACTTCTTTTTCTCTTCTTTCTATTTTTTTCAATTTGTATTGCTCTGTTCTGCCCTAATTTATGCTCTGGTTTTCTCTGTGTGCTCTGTTTTATTGTTGAAGAATAGGATGTTGCTCCTTTTGTGATTTTGTTTTGCATTTGCTTAATATGTTATGACTTTTGAGAATTATTGACTATCTAGTTTTTGTATTCTTGATTTAAGAATTGAAACATTTGCTTAATATGTTATTTTTATTGAGTTCTAGGTCATTTATCTATGCCTATTTATTTATTTTTATTTATGTGTTAAATTGCGCTTCACATGAAAAAAGTGCGCGCTTCGCTTCTCGCTTCGGTGAAGCGTGGCCTCCTCGCTTTTTTCCGCTTCTCGCTCTCCAAAACACTGGTTCAAAGATTAATACACAATTACATTGATACAAATATATGAAGGAATAGAGAATTTATGTATCTTAAATAGTCAATGAGAATTGNGGGGGGGGGGGAGGGGGATTAGGTCGAAAAATACTTGAGGCAGTGATTATCGATGTAGGAGTTTTGTTCTAAAAAAGAATATTTTAAAGATAAAATAGTAAAAATATTGATCAAATTAAAAATGCTTATAAGCTAGGTCGAAGGCACTCTGTAATTAGAACTAATTTTCGTCGTGGAGCACTTTTTCATAATTTTAGAATATATCTGGATGAGTTTCGGTCAACCATTGCCGGTTTTTAGCCAAGTAGATGTTCTAGGTTACTTATTGACAGTTGAACAAGTTTTATGTTAGAAAAACTAGTTTTATAATTTCCTGTAAATTATTAGGTCGAAGGCACTCTGTAATTAGGACTAATTTTCGCCATCACAATTATTAGGCCTTCTGCTTTTTTTTTTTTTTTTTTTTTTTTTTTTTTTTGGTTTATCAAGCCTACATTTAATTGATTTTCGAAGTTACATTGTACAACAATTATTCTATTAACAATTATGCTTAAACTAGTAAATTGTTAGTTCGAAGGCGGTCCTTGGAATATTTTGTAGATCAAGCGACAAATACATTTCTGTTGGGTTTCAGATTCCTTTAAATCGAACCAAATCTGGTTCGATCTTTGATTTTAAATAGTATTTATGTCTATTGATGATAGGTTATAATTATGTATTTTAGTTGCTTATTACACTCTAACTTACTGCACTTTAATTGAGTTTGAGCTTTAATCGCTAGTGCTTTGCACTAATTGTGTGTTTTATGCCTTGTAGGAGTGATTCCGAGCTATGTAGATGTTATAGAACAAAATCAAGTGATTTGGAGTTTTGAAATCTGAGTAAAAGCCCAAGAAATTAAGCCGAGATCGTGTTCGGGGATCGACGATGATAGTTAAGAACAAACGAAGAATCGAGTAGGCATATTGCGCACTGTCTAGTAAAATGCACATAACTTTTCGCTCAGAACTCCATTTGGGCTCCACAATATATGGTTGGAAAGCTAACTCAAAGGGCTATAACTTTCATGTATGTTTTTTCCAAATTACAAACAGAACAGGAAAAAATGCGCGACACAGAACACTGAACAAAATCCACGGCCAGATTCGCGGTCGCGGACGTCTTGACCTGGAAAAATGTCCTCTTTCGCGTAGGAGAAGGTATAATTGTTTGGGCCCGATCCTACTTGGTATATATACATGAAAAATGGTATTTTGAGGACTTTTGGACATACTTTTGACATAATTTAGACCTAAGGAGATTGGGGATTCAACCTAAGGAGCCAAGAACATCTATGTTCATCTTATTCTATGAGGCATGCGATTTTTACCTTTTATTTATTTTCGATTTCTACTGATTTGGATACTTTACCTAAAAAATGGGTTTCAAAATTTTCTCCTTTTTCTTACTGATTTTGAGTGCTTTCCTTTCTAGTGTTTGACTAATTATTTCCATGTTTATGTGTTCGATTCCTGAACTATATAAACCCCTCACCATTCCCCTTTGAAACAGCTCAAAAATCATTAAGAAAACTACAAAAACTAAGGTTGTTTGCTCTTTGCTCTTGAATAATCTTGTTCTGTACTTTGTTCCTGACCGGCTAAAAGCCAAGGCCAGAAATTCGGAGTTCTTGCTCTTTTGGTGATATTCACAATATTGTGGGATTCCTTTTTTTCTTGTTTCATTTTTACTGGTGAGTTATCAAACCTTTGTCATTCCATTCTGATTTACCTGCCACTTTGTTCAATGTGTTACTTCAATTTTAGACACTGCTAATCTAAATGCCATTACGTTTGTAGTTTGAGACATGTTTAGACCTGAGTTGATTAATTTCTCTTAATTCTGGCTGGCCTATGTGTTATTGATAGCCACCCCTCTTTTGTTTAGAACTTCTATTTGAACATGTGCTCATATCCGATCTCTATGGATTAGCTGACTAAGTATGAGTGTATTCATTAAGAGAATAACAAGTCTGTTTCTGAATTTGTTATAATGTAGCCTGTCTTGATCTTGTTTTCATCATATCTTGACTTCTCCAATAATTTCCCTAATTAGTGTTCAGCATGTTATGGTATATTGCCAACTGATATGATTTCTTCTTGTGACACTAGCTTTCTACACTTAGCATAATCTGAGCTCTCTTTCCTTATTATGAATATGTCTTGCAACTTGCCTTGTTAATATGCGCATTATGTGATTGAACTCATTTCATGAAACTTGGTTAAGTCTGCCTTAATTTTAATCATGTCTATTATTTGTTTTTTATATGCTCAAGAGATTTTGTCCTTCAGTGGTGTCCCTTAACCTCATTCTATCCCCTTACTGTCTGGTCCCTTTGAATTCTTATTCTTAGCCGGCTGAAAGCCAAAGCTACTTAGGTTTTGTCCTTTGACCTCCATAGTGTGTGCACTGCTCAGGGTTCATTTGAGACCCTTGTGAACTCTGACACACTAGGACTTGGTTCCTAGTCTCTCCTCTGAATTATATATGTTAACCTCCCTAGTGTGAGCACTGCCCTGGGTTCTTGAAGCCCTTGGGAACTCTGACACACTAGAGTCTTGGTTCTATATGCTCAACTTTATTTTATGCCCATTGGGTGAATCACTTAATTCTTGACTGCCTTGTGTCCATGAAGATGTAATTTTTTGGGCTATTATGAACCTTGGGAAGGAAGGTCTGGCCTGGCCAGGTGTATTTTTGGGCTTGTTGTAGGCTCCTTATAGTTTTTCTACTTTGTAATTTATTCCATTCATTCTGGGTCTGTAATAATTCTTGTAATAACATTTTGGGGTATTAGTAAAATGGGAAAGGGGGTTTTATCTTACTCTCGCATTGAAATGGGTAGAAATCCTGCCTATAGGTTTGTTACTTAGCTCAAATGTGTTATTATGCTCAAACATGTTCAGTTGTCATATGTTAGAATCATGGCTATAGGTATTCTACTCTGCTCAAAATGTGTTGCTTTTCAGTTATTATAGAAAACTTGCCTATGAGTATCCTATCTTGCTCAAATGTATGTCAGAAATCCTGCCTATAGGTTCTCTATCTGGTTCAAATGTGTTCTACTTTTACCTGTTAGAAAGCATGTCTATAGGGTATTGAATGATTAATATCTCAATGTGCGCATATGATTCTGTTTATATGTGGCTTAATCTACAAATTAGATGTCATGCCTATAGGATCTAAAAAATCAGTTTTAATTATAGAAATCATGCCTATAGGATCTGAATGAGTCTTAATTATCGCCCTGCTCGTTTCTTTAAGAGTTATCAACACTGTGCTGATTATCGTTATTAGAAACCATGCATATAGGACCCGATTAAGCAATTCTGAACATATTCCTATGATTACCATTGTTAGTCATTGCGTGAATCGTCTAGACAGCATGCCTATAGGTTTAATCTCTTATGCTTATAATCAGTAGGCAACTATGTAGGCTTTAGAAATTGTATCGAGAGAAAAGACTTTTTACACATGAAACTGCCCGCTTATAAAATCCAGAATCACATAGAGATCTTGCCAAAAGGATTCTACCACCTTCATTTGCTTAAAATCTGCAACTGTCAATGTTAATTGATTTGCGTGCATTTGTTGTATAAGTGTGGAGACCAAATTGAGCCCTTATGTGTCTATATGTGAAAGTCCAAACTTTTTTGTATGTCGCCTAGTTTTCTCGTTTTTGAGCAACCTAATTTAAGTTTAGAACCACCCGAGATAGAGGTCCAAATGCCTCCTGGATCATAGGCATGGGACGGGCAGTGCACGCATAGGGTATGATTTAGAATCAACTAGTGCGGTTTAAGTAAAAAACGTAAAGATAGTAATCGGGTAGTAGGAGATGATAGTCTGTGCCCGCTGATAATATGAGTAACACCCCGCCTCGAGGGAGTTACGAAGTATTATTTATGTTGCACGGGATGATACTTTAGGCGAAAAAACTAAGGACCCCTCTGTCACGATCCAAAATCCATTAAGGTCGTGATGGCGCCAAACACCACTGTCGCGCAAGCCAATCATTAAATAGTTGATAAAAAACATTATTTTAGTATTTTCAGTTCTTTACCTTTCGTTCATTATATAACAATCAATAAAATTTATTGAATAAACAATGATGCTTTAATAATCCAATTAACAAGTACATCCTAAAGTCATCCCAGAACCCGATGTCACAAGTGCATGAGCAAATTTCTAAGAAATTATACATGTACTACAACATTAGTCCGGAGTACAAACTGGACAAGGAATTTAAAATAAAATACAATACATCTGAGGGAAACTCTGTCGGTTGGGGGTCGTCTCCGAATGGTGCAGCTCGTCTAAGTCTCCAAGTCAGCCACATCACTGCGCCAAGCAGGGCCACTATCTATGAAAGTACCTGTGCAATAAAATGCACAGCAAGTGTAGCATGATTACGAACAACTTGTACTCAGTAAGTATCCCGCCTAACCTCGAAGAGGTAGTGACGAGAGGTCGAATTTGACACTTGCTAGAGGTCAATCTAATTTGGCACAGCAAGTAAAGCATGCAAGTGGGTCCTAGCCTACCCAGACACAAGCATAATAGTAGCTACGCACGGACTCTCGTCACCTCGTGCGTACGTAGCTCCCCACAAATAGTAGCACTTATTCAATTAGTTCACCTATGGGGACAATTCCCCCTCACAAGGTTAGAAAAGAGACTTACCTCGCTCCGAAGATTCATAACCGGCCTCCAAGCCCTTCCGACGACTCAAATTGATGCACAACGCCCCAAAAACTATCCAAATAACTGGCAAACCAATGAAAATATACTCTAATACGCATAACCATTCAGTTCATATAAATTCTTAACTCCGATCGAAAAGTTGACAAAAATTGCCTTCAGGCCCACGTGCCCGGATTCCTAAATTTTTCGAAGATAACGATTACCCATAACTTTACAAACTCAAATTTATAATTCTCTTACAATTTCATGCTCAAATTCGTGGTCAAAATTCAAAACTACCAATTCTAGGTCTTTCTTCAAAAATCCCAAATTTCCACAATTTTCCATGTCTAATCCATGTATAACTCAAGTATTTAACTCAAAAATGGAAAGAAATCACTTAACTAGAGTTGCTTGATGAAAATCCCCCTTTGCAGCCTTCCAGAATCGCCTTAGCCGTGTGAAAAATGGGTGAAATGAACTCAACCCCCAATTTAAAACAATCTGCCCAGGTGATGCCCTCCTTCTTCGCGAACGCATCTGCTCCACCGCATTTGCGAAGCCCAGAAATCCAAGCCCAACATTTTACACTATGCGTTCGCATGCCCCACTCCGTGTTCGCATAATCCAATGACCCCAGGCCCCCAGCTCCCATTTCCTTCTATGTGTTCGCGTTTCTCACGACGCGTTCGCGTAGAGAGCCCAACCGACACCTTCGCGTTCGCGTTCGCGTTCGTGTTCGCGTTCGCGTTCGCATCCACCACCACGCATTCGCGAAATCCAAATCCAGCGGCCTCAAATTTTCCTTCTTCGCGAGCGCATGAGGCCCTCCGCATTCGCGAAGAACAACCTCGACACCAGCAAACCAGCAATAGCCAATCACCCAAAATAGTCCCGAAACACACCCGAGGCCCCCGGGACCCCGTCCAATCACACGACTAAGTCCCATAACATCACACAAACCTGCTTGAGGCCTGAAATCACATCAAACAACGGTGAAACCACAAATCTCTCTCCAATTCAAGCTTTATGAACTTTTGAAATTTCAAACTTCTACATCCGATGCCGAAACCTATCAAATCACGTCCGATTGTTCCCAAATTTTTCACATAAGTCACATTCAACATTACGGACCTTCTCCAACTTTCAGAATAGATTTCCGACCCCGTTATCAAAATTTTCACTTCCGGACGGATTTCTCAAAAATCTTCAAATTTCTATCTTTAGCCAAATGACTTCAAATTAACCTACGGACCTCTGAATTCACTTCCGATCGCGCTCTCAACTCCAGAATCACCATACGGAGCTATTCCCAGACTCGGAATCCCAAACGGACATCAATATCACTGAAATGCACTTCAACCCAAACTTATGAAATTTCTTCTAAAATGCCGACTTCTACAATATGCGCCGAAACGCTCGCGTGTCGTCCAAAATTCGTTCCGAACATACGCCCAAGTCCGAAATCATTATACGAACTTGCCGGAACCTTCAAATCCTGATTCTGAGGTCGTTTACTCAAAAATCCAATCTTAGTGAATTCCTTCCACTTAAGGCTTCCGGAATGACAATTTTCTTTCCAAATTAACTCTAAACTTCCCGAAATTCAATTCCGACCACACCTACAAGTCATATTACCTAAAATGAAGTTGCTCATGGCCTCAAACTTCCGAANCCCCATCTTTGTTTTAAAGTCGATCATTTTATTTAATTGCCCAATTTTGTCTCTTCTCTTTTACTTAGACTAATTCATATAATTCGAGTTTGGTCGGGATCTACCATTGTTCTCACGACCCAAAATCCCACCGCATGAGTCGTGATGGCACTTAGTCTCTGAGAATAAGTAAGCCGATTCCAATTACAATTCAAGCCCCCTTTTTTTATAAATTAATACAAGTGCCAAAAGACTCAAAACTAACAGTGGAAATAATCAAACAACCTCCCACGACTGGTAATACTGAGTCACGAACCCTAACTGAATAAAAAAAAGGATCTCAAGGTTGAATGTACAATACTGTTCGAATAAAAGTTGATAGTACAATAAAATGGAAAGACTCCAAGGGACTGCGACGACCAAACAACTCTACCTTGAATCCTTGCGATCACACTTTAACTCTGTTCAAGGCCGATATCTCCAATACCTGGCTCTACACAAAAATGTACATAAGTGTAGTATGAGTACACCACAATCAGTGCTCAGTAAGTATCAAGACTAACCTCGGTGGAGTAGTGACGAGGTACAGTCAAGACACTCACTAGTCTATTAACCTGTGCAGTATAACATATAAAAATAATAGGAAACAAATAACAATGATGTCAACAATAATCAACAAGTGATATAAACAGCAGGGTAACAAGAACACCATATATATTGCTCGGAAATTAATGAATACAAGTACGACCAATTCATCAAATTCTTCAAATACAAATCTTTCGCCTATAAATATTCCCAATAGTAATCTTTAGGATATAATATCTTCCGATAAATATATTTCGAATATACTTTCTTCAAATAAAATTCTTTCTAATATAATTCTTTCAACAAATATCTTTCGAATATAATTCTTCCAAATAAATATCTTTCGAATAAAAATTCTTTCAAATAATTCTTTCAAAAAAAAATCACCATGTGATACCTTATTTCAAATCAAAAATACGGGTCTCAGCCTATTTTCATATTTCCACGGAACCTTATGCCAATGTTTTTTATCATAATTGCACAGACAACTCACGTGCCAATATCGTCATCATTTACTCACGGCACCTCGTTCCACATTTCATATCACGATTGCACGGACAATTCACGTACCAATAATAAATTATAATCAGGGCACCTCGTGCCCATATTTGATATCATAACTGTACGGACATTTCAAGTACAAATAATAAATTCATCTTTTATCCCCCGCACCTCGTACCCATGTAATAATCCGCCCGGCAATATCCACAGGCTCATAATTTCAACATATATCTGACTATTACCAAATTTACTAGAATTATAAAATAAATTGCACAATATATATAAGAAATCACACCATTGCATAAAAATCACCAACACAATATTCCCACGTCACCACATATCATCCCTGACTATAGCCACCCTTATCGCTCCTGTAATAACAACCCTTATCGCTCATGTAATAGCCACCCTTATCGCTTTGTTTAATAGCCACCCTTATTGCTCCGCCCAAACAATATTCCAACACATAACCACAGTAAAATGCCACCCTTATACTCACATAATATCAACAGTGGAATGCCACCCTTATCCGCCGCATAACAGTAACCCAAATCACACAATAGTTTAAACAGATATCACCACGACAATATAAAACAACAATTCATATTATAAATTGCGCATAGGCCACATCCAATTCCAAAAATACAACAAAATCAATTAATTTCACAGTAAATAGCCCAAGGCTCCACACAGAGTACATAAAACCTCGATAACAACAACAAAGATGGAAAATTAACTTAGCATAAGACGATGCCTTCTTTAATCCAAATTTTTGATAAATATATTAATACCTCAAATTAAACTTACTTAAATATTTGTAGATGGAAATTCCATAATATAATTATTTCCAAGAAATATCGAATCCACAAACACACGAAATTCACATAAAAATTCAAATGGAAATTTACACCAAATTATTGTATAAATACAAACTTGACAAACAAGGAATGAGGCATGACAAATCGATGATTTATTGAACTCCAACAATTTATTTCACTTTAATACGTAATGGTGTCTATGAATTTTAATCGATATAATTTCCACATATAAATCAAGTACGTACTCGTCACCTCGCGTACATGATTTTCATTTAAACAATTTTCACATAAGACTCAATGCCTAAGGGGTAATTCCCCGCTCAATGTTAGGCAAGATACTTACCTTTTTGAAGTTAGGCCGATATTTCAAAATCTCCTTCTTGCTTGAATCGACCTCCGGATAGCTCCAATCTATCCAAATTAATTGTATAACTTCATTAAAATTCATCGAAAACAATTCCGGATAATAAAACACCAATTTAAAATTTTATTCTAAAAAGTCAACCAAAAGTCAATGCGGGGCCCGCCTCTCGGAACCCGACATAATTTTTACGAAATACAAACACCCGTTCCGATACGATTCCAACCAAATAAAAATTAACGAATTCTGACATCGGATTGGCTTTCAAATCTAAAATTTTCGTTTTTGAAAGATTTGATAAAAATCTAATTTTTCCTCCATAAATTCATGATGTAAATGAGTAAGGAATCATGAAATATAATCAATATAGGATAAGGAACACTTACCCCAATGGTTCCCCTGAAAATTACCCAAAAATCGCTCAAGAACCGTGCTTTAAAAATCCAAAACGAAATGAAGAAAATGAGCATTTTTGGTCCTTAAGTTTGTGCCCATCCGTCACTAAAAGTCCACCAGAAATGGCTTTACCAGCCTTTATTCAATCGAGCATAAATTTCTGTACAAATATCCAAATGATGAATGGTTTAACTTCACGGAAACTAAAATCAAAGGGATAAAACTATCTTGTTCTATAGATGTTCAGATTCGTTATATATTTTGAGATATAAGCTTCCAAACTAGGCTCCTCGCATCAAAATTTTCGAACCTCGCTGTCAAAAACCAGCAAGTTAAATTGGTTTAGAAATGGTCTGAAACCACTCTGAAACTCACCCGAGCCCCTCGGGAACCCGCCTGAACGCATCAACAAGTCTCAAAACATATTAGGACCTACTTTAGGTCTCAGATCACGTCAAACAACATCAAAACTACTAATCGCGCATCGAATCGAATTATGAGTTTTCAAATCTTTCAACTTCTACATTTTGCGCCGAAACGAATCAAATCAATCTGGAATGACCTCAAATTTTGCACACAAGTCATAAATGACACAATGGAGCTGTTTTAATTTTTAGAATCGGATTCTAACCCCAATATCATAAGTCAACTATCGATCAAACTCTCCAAAAATCTTCTATTTTCCAACATTCGCCAAAATGCGCCGAATTGTCCTACGGACTTCCAAATCCAAATCCGAACATGCGCTTAAGTCCAAAATCACCATATGAAGCTATTGGAATTATCAAAATTCCAATTTGGGTCCATTTACTCAAAATGTTGACCGAAAACAACTCAGTTGAGTTTTAAAGCTCTATTTAACATTTTAATCAATTGTTTTCATATAAAAAACTTCCAGAAAAATTTATGGACTACATACGTAAGTCATAATATATATTACGAAGCTTCCCGGGACCTTAAGTGCTGAACGAGGCATAAATTCTTAAAACGACAAGTCGGGTCGTTACATCCTCCCCCTTTTAAAACATATGTTCGTCCTCGAATGTGCCAAGAATTATTCTGAGGACTTTAAATTACTGGTTATATTATTATATACATACTCGCAGGTGATTCTACATCACTGCAATTTAACATGGGTCCGATAACACCATCTCAGTTGAGATTATTCCTTTTATCCTCATTTATAAACATTAAAGCAAATTTCTTACACTTCAATAAATTTCAAAAAGGCCTGATTTTTCATATTAATACATTGTGTTAGTCTCAACCGGTTGTAGCAATTTTGTGACTACGCACACATTATACTTATGCCCATAACCATATCTCTGGTCATAATAGTTGTTCATAATGAATTCTAGCATCCTCAATTATTCTCATATTAACCAAAACCTTGTTTCAATTTGTTTCACAACATTGACAGCAACAAATGAGGCATGGAGACTTCATAATTATTTACACGAATTAACGAGTCATATTTAACACCACCTTGACACTCACCTTGTAGGCTAAAACTCAATATTTACAGCACAAATATGGCTAAATATGCACAAAACCACATAAAAGAATTATCAAATAATCCAAACAAGCATGTCTCCCTATTAATACAATAGCACCACTTTTAATTTCACACAGGGAGAATTTAAACTCATAGAGTTTTCATGTCACGACCCAAATTTCCTACCTCCGGGACCGTGATGGCGCCTAACATTGAACCCGCTAGGCAAGCCAACATTTTTGATTAATTAATAGTTTACCAGACTTTATAATAAAATCATGGAAAATTTAAAATACAAGATGGCATGATTCAACAGTTTGATATAATACTATTACAAAATCAAAAACCAAAATTACTCCCAGAACAAGTGTCACAATCTCACGGACTGTCTACGAATACTACAAGTAGGAGTCTGAACAAAATAAATACATCTGTCTCAGAAGTAAATAAGAACAGAACAGAAATGAAATAGGAGGGGACGCCAAGGCCTGCGGACGTCTGCAGAACTACCTCGGAGTCTCCGCTGAACTGAAGGCAGCAACCCTGATCTAAGATCCAAAGAATCCAGTACTGGCATCTGCACAAAAGTGCAGAGTGTAGCATCAGTACACCGACCCCATGTACTGAGCAAGTGTCGAGCCTAACCTCGGCGAAGTAGTGACGAGGCTAGGACACGACAACCAACTAAACCTGTGCAGTTCAATCATATACGGAGAAAATAATAATAACAAGAATTAAGCAACTAAATACAAGGGAAAAGGGGAACATGCTAAGGGGAAGAATATCAAATAATGGAAGTAACGAAGTAAAACAAAGAATCTGATATCAATTTAAACGACAGAAGTAACAACAAAAAAATAAATGCACGGCATCACCCTTCGTGCTTTTACTCTCATCCTCACCCAAATAATAAATAGAATGAACTACATCACCCTTCGTGCTTTTAATATCAATACGGCACGACATCACCCTTCGTGCTTTTACGTTCATCCTCACAATATCATACACGGCATCACCCTTCGTGCTATAACACTCATCCTCGCCATAACAATTCAATAACAACAATCTGGGAAAGAAAATCAACGGTACAATAATAATAAAAGCCATAACGTCCCGGCAAGGGAGCCAACAGTAGAATCAATATCATCCCGGCAAGGGAAACATCTATAACCAATATCACTTAGTTACTTAACTTCACGTAAAACATCTTAACTTGAACCAATGCTCAATAATGATCAATAGCAAAGAAATATCACCAACATGGATAATTATCAAGTTGAACTCAAATAATGTTTGATGAAAAATCACATAAATCACAATACTCGACTCACGACATGCTTGACGCCAACGTATAGATACTCGTCACCACACCTATACGTTGCATATTATACTGGCACGAAGCAAATAAGACACAATACCTATTCCCTCAAGTTAAGGTTAAGCTAAAAACTTACCTCGAATTCCACGACCAAACTCAAGCCTCAATTACCGCTTTCCCTTTAGAATTTGCCTCCAATTCGATTGTATCTAAACATAATTAGCTTAATAATATCAGTAACTCATAAATAATTTGACTCCAATGCTAAATTATAGATTTTCTATCATTCTTCCCAAAAAGTCAAAAATCAACCCCGGACTTGCTTGATCAGAACACGAGGTTCGGACCAAAACCCGATTACCCATACACCCATGAGCCCGAATATATAATTAGTTCCGGAATCCGACCCCAAGTCGAGGTCTAAATTCCTAAATTTTTAAAATACCTAATTCTCCTAAAATCCCTAATTTTCTACCCTTCAAGAACAAGATTTAGGCTTAAAAACCTAGTGGGTGTTAATGGAAAATGAAGAAAATGAGATTAAGAACACGAACCTATGATTTGGTGATAAAATTCCGCTTTAAAAATCGCCCAAAGTAGGATTCTATGGAAGGAGATATGAAATTATGGTTTATTGCCATTTTTTCTACTGTTTTAAAAGCCTGGACAGACCTTCTATGCGATCGCGTGAGGTTTTTCGCGTTCGCAGAGGCTTACTCCCCCTGGCCTTCGCGATCGCGTGCCAATGGCCACGTTCGCATAGAGTATTAACCCCACCCCCAGTTCTCCCCACCTAAAGTTGTGCGTTCGCGAGCCACTCGACGTGTTCGCATAGTGCAAAACCTGCCCCTTCCCCGTTTACCCTTTGCGATCGCATAGGTGACCATGCGTTCGCATATAACAAAGCACCAGGCACCAGAAGACACCAACTTCACCAGATTTTTCTAAGTCAGAAACACCCCGATGCCTATCTGAAACTCACCCGAGCCCTCAGGGCTCCAAACCAAACATGCACACAACCCCAAAAACATCCTACGGACTTACTCGTGCGATCAAATCGCCAAAATAACATCTTAAACAATGAATTTAGCATTAAAATCAAAGAAAATCTCAAGAACTTTCAAAGTTTAAAATTTCACAACTACGGGTCCGAATCACGTCAAATGACCTTCATTTCTTACCAAATTTTACAGGCATAACTCAAATATCATATTTAACCTGTACCGGGCTCCGAAACCAAAATACCAACCTGATACCATCAATTTCAAATATAATCAAATTTCCAAAAACTCTTATAATTTCAGTAAAACAATTTCTTTCAAAAATTTATTTCTCGGGCTTGGGACCTCGGAATTCAATTCCGGGCATACGCCCAAGTCCCATATTTTCCTACGGACCCTCCGGGACCGTCAAATCACAGGTTCGGGTCCGTTTACCCAAAAATGTTGACTGAAGTCAACTTAAATTCAATTTTTTTAAAGGCAAAATTAGCATTTTTCTAAGTTTTTCATATAAAAGCTTTCCGGATATACGCCCGGACTGTGCACGCAAAATGAGGTGACATAAAAAGAGTTTTCAAGGCCTCGGAACACAGTTTTGACTTCTAAAATAGAAGATGACCCTTTTGGGTCATCACATTCTCCACCTCTAAAACAAAAGTTTGTCCTCGAACGGACATAGAAAAGTACCTGAATCGGGGAAAAGATGGGGATACCGGCTCTGCATATCGGGCTCGAACTCCCAGGTAGGTACCTCGGCAGGCTGACCTCTCCACTGAACACAAACCGAAGGATAACTCTTGGATCTCAACTGACGAATCTGCCAGTCTAATATGGTTACTGGCTCCTCCTCATAGGTCAAATCCTTGTCCAACTAGACACTGCTGAAGTCTAACACATGGGCTGGATCGCCGTGATACTTCCGAAGCATAGACACATGAAACACTGGATGCACAGCTGATAAATTCGGTGGCAACGCAAGTCTGTAAGACACCTCTCCCACTCTACCAAGGATCTCAAAAGGACCGATGTACCTAGGGCTTAGCTTGCCTTCTTCCCAGACACATCACGCCCTTCATGGGCGACACCCGCTCTCCGACCATGAATGCCACATCACGAACTCAGCGGTCGGCATAACTCTTCTACCTGGACTGAGCTGTACGAAGTCTATCCTGAATGATCTTAACCCTATCCAAGACATCCTGCACTAAGTCTGTACCCAACAACCGAGCCTCTCCCGGCTCAAACCACCCCACTGGCGACCCACACCGTCTACCATATAATGCCTCATAAGGAGCCATCTGAATGCTCGACTGATAGCTGTTGCTGTAGGCAAACTCAGCTAATGGCAAGAACTGATCCTAAGAACCTCCAAAGTCAATGGCACAGGCTCGTAGTGTATTCTCCAAAATCTGAATAGTACGCTCGGACTGTCCGTCCATCTGAGGATGAAACGATGTGCTCAACTCAACTCTTGTTCCCAACTCATGCTGAACTACCCTCCAGAAATACGAGGTAAACTGCGTACCTCGGTTAGAAATAATAGACTCGGCCACACCGTGAAGACGAAAAATCTCCCTAATGTATATATCTACCAATCTCTCCGAAGAATATGAAACTGCCACAGGAATGAAATACGCTGACTTGGTCAGCCTATCCACAATAAACCATACTGCATCGAACTTCCTCTGAGTTCGTGGGAGCCCAACAACAAAATTCATGGTGATACGCTCCCACTTCCACTCAGGAATCTCAATCTGCTGAAGCAATCCACCAGGCCTCTGATGCTCGTACTTACCCTGCTGAAAATTCAAACACCAAGTTACATATGCCACAATATCCTTCTTCATCCTCCTCCACCAATAGTGCTGCCGCAAATCCTGATACATCTTTGGGTGCCCGGATAAATGGAGTACCGGGAACTATGGGCCTCCTCAAAAATCAACTCACGAGATCCATCCACATTGGGCACACAAATACGACCCTGTATCCGTAAAACTCCACCATCACCAATAGTAACCTGCTTGTAACCACCGCGCCGCACCGTGTCCCTAAGAACACACAAATGAGGATCATCATACTGCCAATCTCGAATATGATCAAATAATGAAGCGCGAGCTGCTATATAAGCTAGAACACGGACGGGCTCGGGAACATCCAATCTCATGAACCGATTGGATAAAGCCTGAACATCCAAAGCAAGCGGTCTCTCCTCGACCGGAATATATGCAAGACTACCCATACTGGCTGAGTTCCTACTCAAAGCATCGGCCACCACATTTGCCTTCCCCGGATGATATAAGATGGTGATGTCATAGTCTTTCAACAGCTCCAACCACCTTCTCTGCCTCAAATTCAACTCCTTCTGCCTGAACAAATATTGCAAACTCTCATGATCCGTGAACACCTCACATGACACGCCATACAGATAATGCCTCCAAATCTTCAGCGCGTGGACAATGGCTGCTAACACCAAATCATGAACTGGATATCTCGTGGATCTTCAACTGACGCGAAGCATATGCAGTAACCTTGCCATCCTACATCAACACTGCACCAAGTCCAACCCGAGATGCATCATAATACACAGTATATGGCCCTGAACCTGTGGACAAAACCAACACCGGTGCCGTAGTCAAGGCTGTCTTGAGCTTCTGGAAGCTATCCTCACACTTCTCTGACAACCTGAACTGGGCACCCTTCTGAGTCAACCTGGTCATCGGGGCTGCAATAGACGAAAACCGCTCCACAAACAGATAGTAATAGCCCGCCAAACCTAAGAAACTCCGGATCTCTGTAGCTGATGTGGGTCTAGGCCAATCCTTGACCACTAAAATCTTCTTAGGATCCACCTGAATACCCTCTGTCGATACAACATGACCCAGAAATGCAACTGAACCCAACCAAAACTCACATTTCAAAAACTTAGCATATAATTGAATGTCCTTCAGGGTCTGGAGAACGACCCGAAGGTGCTGCTCATGCTCCTCCCGGCTGCGGGAATAAATCAGAATATCATCAATGAAGACAATCACGAAGGAATCCAAATAAGGCTTGAACACTCGGTTCATCAAGTCCATGAAAGCTGTGGGGGCATTTGTCAACCTGAATGACATCACTAAGAACTCACAATGCCCGTACCGAGTGCGAAAAGCTATCTTAGGGACATCGGATGCCCTAATCCTCAACTGATGGTAGCTAGATCTCAAATCAATCTTCGAAAATACCTTGGCACCCTGAAGCTGATCAAAAAAATCATCAATCCTTGGTAATGGATACTTATTCTTGATGGTAACCTTTTTCAACTGTCGATAATCTATGCACATCCTCATCGACCCATCTTTCTTCTTAACAAACAACACCGGCGCACCCCAAGGCGATACATTAGGCCTAATAAAGCCTTTATCAAGCAAGTCCTGCAACTGTTCTTTCAACTCCTTCAACTCTAGTGTGGCCATACGATATGGCGAAATAGAAATGGCTGAGTGCCCGGAGCCAAATCAATGCAAAAGTCAATATCCCTGTCGGGTGGCATACCCGGCAGGTCTACGGGAAACACCTCTGGAAACTCACGGACAATGGGCACAGACTCCATAGAAGGAACCTCGGCACTAGAATCACGAACACAGGACAAATAGGCCAAACACTCTTTCTCGACCATACGTCGAGCCTTCATATATGAGATAACCTTGCTGGAAGAATGACCAGGAGTCCCTTTCCACTCTAGTCGAGGCAAACCCGGCAATCCCAAGGTCACAATCTTGGCATGACAGTCCAAGATGGCATGATAAGGCGACAACCAATCCATCCCCAAAATGACATCAAAATCTACCATATCAAGGGGTAGAAGATCTACACTGGTCTCAAGACCACCAATAACTACTACACACGAACGGTAGACACGATCTTCCACAATAGAATCACCCACCGGTGTAGACACATATACAGGAGTACTTAGAGAATCACGACGCATAACCAAATAAGGAGCAAAGTAAGATGACACATAGGAATATGTGGACCCTGGATCAAATAAAACCGAAGCATCCCTGCTGCATACTAAAACCATACCTGTGATAACCACATCGGAGGCCTCAGCCTCAGGACTGGCTGAAATAGCATAACATCGGGGTTGGGCCCCACCAGTCTGAACTACATCCCTGGGACGGCCTCCTGCTGGTTGACCTCTACCTCTAGTAGCCTGGCCTCTACCTCTAACTGCCTGACCTCCACCTCTAACACCTCGACCCCCACCTCTGGCTGGCTGAGCGGGTGGTGGAACACCTAGTACGGGAACCATGGTACGAGAACCCCGGTGCTGAAAAATGCTTGAGGCTCGAGGGAAAAATCTAGCAATTTGCCCCGGACCACCACAAGTATAATAAGATCTCGGTTGCTGAGACTGCTGGCCCTTCAACTGACCTTGACGACCTGAGTAACCACTCTGAAAACTTTGGAGCGGCGGTGCACTGATAGAAGATGGTGGTGCACTGTAGGGCAACTAATCAGAATACTGCATGTGGGAACCACGGCCACCTGAAGCACTGCGAGAAACCTACAGTGCTGACTGAAACGGCCTAGGAGGATGACCCCTACCAAATAAATACCTGCCTCCAGATGAGACACCACTGAACCGGCCAAAATGACGAGGCCTCTTGTCAGACCCCTGACCAAACCCCTATGATAGAGCCATCTCGACTCGTCTGGCCCATTGGCTGCACTCTGGAAGGAAATATCACTCCATGCCTCTCTAGCCATCTGCAATTTGATCAGCGGAGCTAACCCCTCAATAAACCTCCTCACCCTCTCTCGGCCGGTGGGAAGTATCATAATAGCATGACGGTCCAAGGTAATGAATCTGGTCTCATACTGAGTGACGGTCATAGAACCTTGCTGGAGACGCTCAAACTACCTCTTATAATCCTCTCTCTGAGTGATAGGGAGAAACTTCTCCAGAAACAAATCGGAGAACTGGGCCCAAGTCAAAGGCGGTGATCAAGTTGAGGTCATGGTTGCTCGTACTGAGTCTGTGTCGGATAACTGGAATAACCACTTTAAGAACCTCATGTCCGTGGTGCACTATTAGAGCTTACTGGAGCACCCTGAGTACTCTGATGTGCGGACTGAGCTGGCCAACTGCTAGAGCATCCGCCATAATGGTTCATAGCTGAGGAGTAAAATCCACTGAACCCTCCAGTACTTCGAGACCTTTTGGTCTCCTTATACTCCTTTTCCTTAGCTAGTACACCCTCGATTCTCCTCACAATCTTCACTATTTGTTGAAATGGAGTATCCTTTTGCAACTCCCGAGCCATGCATATTTTGATATCATAATCGAGCCCCTCAATGAATCTGCGGACCCGCTCTCTAACTGTAGGCACCAAGATAGGTGCATGTCAGGCTAACCCACTGAACCTGATGGCATATTCTGACACTGTCATGGTGCCCTGGCGCAACCGTTCAAACTCTGTGCGCCATGTATCCCGAAGAGTCTGGGGAACAAAATCTTTCAAAACTATCTCTGAAAATTGAGCCCAAGTTGGTGGTATTGCATCGGCTGGTCTACCTTCTTCATAGACTTGCCACCACTGGGCCCAAGTCAAAGGCGGTGATCCAGTTGATCTAGTCAAGCAATAATCTCTCCACCAGGTCTTGGCGGGACCTGACAGACAAAGTAGCAAAGTCGACCCCATTGGTCTCCACTATCCCCATGTTCCGTAGAACCTCGTGACAGCTATCCAAATAGTCCTGGGGATCCTCTGAAGATGCACCGCTATAAGTAGTAGTAAATAGCTTGGTGAACCGGTCCAACCTTCACAAAGCATCTGCAGACATAGCTGCTCCATCACCGGTCTGAGCCACAATACCCTGCTGAACTACCCCAGCTATCTGACGTGCTGGGTTCTGGAACTGAGAATCCAACTGCTCTGGAGTGCGAGTAGCGGGAGTCTGGGATCCTCCCCCAGCCTGAGAGACGGCTGGTGCTGTAGGAAGTAAACCTACCTGAGCAACGCTCTCCATGACGCCCACTAGATGGACCAGAGCATCTTGGAGTACCGGGGTGGCAATGAACCCCTCAGGAACCTGAGCTGGTCCAACCGGGACTGTCTGGGCAGGAACCTCATCAGCAAACTCTACCTGAGGCTCCTCCACTGGGGCTGCTGCTCTGGGATGAGCTATGCCCCTGCCTCGGCGTCTAGCACGGCCTCGGCCTCGTCCTCGTCCTCGTCCTCGTCCTCGGCCCCTCGTAGGAGCTGCAACTAGAGACTCGGGCTGTTGATCAGTGGAAGAAGCACGTGTTCTCACCATCTGCGAGAGAATAGAGTAGAAATTCAGTTAGCATTGAGAATTCAAATCGCTAGACAGAAAAAAATAGATGTGAAGTCATTCCTAAACTCTGTAGCCTCTGGGGGATAAGAACAGACGTCTCCGTACCGATCCCTCAGACTCTACTAAGTTTGTCCGTGAATTCTGAGACCTAAGTAACCTAGTGATCTGATACCAACCCGTTACGACCCAAATTTTCCACCATCGGTTCCGTGATGGCGCCTAATATTGAACCCGCTAGGCAAGCCGACATTTCTCATTAATTACCTTATTCCTTTAACTTTAACAGGTTACCAGACTTTATAGTAAAATCATGGAAAATTTAAAATACAAGATGACATTTCAACAATTTGATATAATACTAATACGAAATCCCAAACCAAAGTTACTCCAAGAACAAGTGTCACAATCTCACGGAATGTCTACGAATACTACAAATAGGAGTCTGAACAAAATAAATACATTTGTCTCAGAATTAATAAGAACAGAACAGAAATAAAATAGGAGGGGACGCCAACGCCTGCGGACGTCTACAGAACAACCTCGGAGTCTCCGCTGAACTGAAGGCAAAAACCCTGATCTAAGGTCCAAAGAATCTAGTATCGGGGTCTGCACAAAAGTGCAGAGTGTAGCATCAGTACAACCGACCCCATGTACTGAGCAAGTATCGAGTGTAACCTCGTCGAAGTAGTGACGAGGCTAGGACACGACAACCAACTAAACCTGTGCAGTTCAATCATATACGGAGAAAATAATAAGAACAAGAATTAAGCAACTAAATACAAGGGAAAAGGGGAACATGCTGAGGGGAGGAATATCAAATAATGGAAGTAACGAAGTAAAACAACAAATCTGATATCAATTTAAACGAAGAAGTAACTGCACAAAAACAAGTGCACGGCATCACCCTTCGTGCTTTTATTCTCATCCTCACCCAAATAATAAATAGAATGCACGGCATCACCCTTCGTAATTTTACTCTCATCCTCACAATAAATCAATAAAAAACAGCACGACATCAACCTTTGTGCTTTTAATATCATAATACGGCATGGCATCACCCTTCGTGCTTTTACACTCATCCTCACAATATCATACAACGGCATCAACCTTCTTGATTTAACACTCATCCATCGCCATAAAAATTCAATAACAACAATCCGGCAAAGAAAATCAACAGTACAATAATAAAAAAAGCCATAACGTCCCGGCAAGGGAGCCAACAGTAAAATCAATATCATCCCGGCAAGGGAAATAGCTATAATAAATCTCACATAGTAACTTAACTTCACGTAAAACTTCTTAACTTGAACCAATGCTCAATAATGATCAATACCAAAGAAATATCACCAACATGGATAATTATCAAGTTGAACTCAAATAATGTTTGATGAAAAATCACATAAGTCACAATCCTCGACTCACGGAAGGCTTGACACCAACGTATAGATACTTGTCACCACACCTATACGTTGCAAATTATACTAACACGAAGCAAATAAGACACAATACCTTTTCCCTCAAGCTAAGGTTAAGCTAAACACTTACCTTGAATTCCACGACCAAACTCAAGCCTTAATTACCGCTTTCCCTTTAGAATTCACCTCCAATTTGATTGTATCTAAACATAATTAGCTTAATAATCTCGGTAACTCATAAATAATTCGACTCCAATGCTAAATTATAGGTTTTCTATCATTCTTCCTAAAAGTTCAAAAATCGACCCCGGGCCCGCTTGGTCAAAACACGAGGTTCGGACCAAAACCCGATCACCCAGACACCCACGAGCCCGAATAAATAATTAGTTCTGGAATCCGACCCAAAGTCGAGGTCTAAATTCCCAAATTTGTAAAATCCCTAATTCTCCTAAAATCCCTAATTTTCTACCCTTCAAGAACACGATTTAGGCCTAAAACTCTAGTGGGTGTTAATGGAAAATGAAGAAAATGCGATTAAGAACACGAACCTATGATTTGGTGATAAAATTCCTCTTAGAAAATCACCAAAGGTCGGATTCTATGGAAGGAGATATGAAATTATGGCTTATTCCCGTTTTTGCTACTAATTTAAAAGCCTGGACAGACCTTCTACGCGATCGCGTGAGGTCCGTCGCATTCGCAGAGGCTTACTCGCCATCGCCTTCGCCATCGTGTGCCTATGGCCACGTTCGCATAGAGTATTCACCCCACCCCCAGTTCTCCTCACCTAAAGTTGTGCGTTCGCGAGCCACTGGCCGCGTTCGCATAGTGCAAAACCTAACCTTTACCCGTTTACCCTTCGCGATTGCATAGGTGACCATGCGTTCACATATAACAAAGCACCAGGCACTAGAAGAAAGCAACTTCACCAGATTTTTCTAAGTCTGAAACACCCTGATGCCTATCTGAAACTCACCCAAGCCCTCGAGGCTCAAAACCAAACATGCACACAACCCCAAAAACATCCTACGGACTTACTCGTGCGATAAAATCTCCAAAATAACATCTTAAACAATGAATTTAGCATTAAAATCAAAGAAAATCTCAAGAACTTTCAAAGTTTCAAATTTCAAAACTACGGGTCCGAATCACGTCAAATGACCTCCTTTTCTTACCAAATTTTACAGGCATCACACAAATATCATATTAAACTTGTACTGGGATCTGAAACCAAAATACGGGCCCGATACCATAAATTTCAAATATAATCAAATTTCCAAAAACTCTTATAATTTCAGTAAAACAATTTCATTCAAAAAATCATTTCTCGGGCTTGAGAACTCGGAATTCAATTTCGGGCTTACACCCAAGTCCCATATTTTCCTAAGGGCCCTCCGGGACCATCAAATCACATGTCCGGGTCCGTTTACCAAAAAATGTTGACCGAAGTCAACTTAAATTCAATTTTTTTAAAGGAAAAATTACCATTTTTCTCAGTTCTTCATATAAAAGCTTTCCAGTTATACGCCCGGACTGCGCATGCAAAACGAGGTGAGATAAAAGGAGGTTTTCAAGGCCTCAGAACACAGTTTTGACTTCTTAAACAGAAGATGACCCTTTTGGATCATCACATTTCACCACACGTACCTCGTCCTTATATAACTCCCATCGCGGCTTGTAGCCCAGTTTAAATACTTCACATTATATAAAAATGTCAGGATCTCGTCCTAAACTCCGAATCACAAATATTTTACACATTGTGCCAACAGAAATTTTCCATTTCCTTTTCTTTCTTCTTCCTTTTTTTTATAAATAAATTCGTTAAACAATTTTTACAACACATCATGAACCCCTATACCAATTGGGCATTTAATTCATAAAATTGAAATAAATTATTCTGAAATCAAATCAAACCCACTATAGTGAGTAATTAAAAAAATCACCTTTGAACTTATAGCCCTCAATAGTGTACAAAAATAGAAATGATAGAGACGGGCTAAAAACATCAAATCTTCTAACAGGGATAAACATATAAGTGGGTCACGAAATTATGAAGCTCACCCATAAGCGGAGCATAATAGAAGGACTCGCCTCAATATTCAGAACTGAATCGAATTCAGGAAAATTATCCTTTTATAACAATTTGAGGTCATACATGTAACGACACCATAGAAAATATATCAATGGAATGGGCCTCCCATTCTGGGCACCCTCTACCCGCCTGTCCTCCAGCCCTAACTGGTTGTGCACGTGGGGTAGTAATTGCATTGGGGCTCAGAGCTTGAGTGTTCTGATGAAATCCACCTCTCCCAAGTCTGGGATAATCTCTCATGATGTGCCTAGTATCACCACACTCATAACAACCCCTTTGAGGTCATGGTTGCTCGTACTGAGTCTGTGTCGGATAACTGGAATAACCACTGTAAGAACCTCATGTCGGTGGTGCACTATTAGAGCTTACTGGAGCACTCTGAGTACTCTGATGTGCGGACTGAGCTGGCCAACTGCTAGAGCATCCGCCATAATGGTTCATAGCTGAGGAGTAAAATCAATTAAACCCTCTAGTACTTCGAGACCTTTTGGTCTCCTTATACTCCTTTTCCTTAGCTAGTACACCCTTGATTCTCCTCACAATCTCCACTATTTGCTGAAATGGAGTATCTTTTTGCAACTCCCGAGCTATGCATATTTTGATATCATAATCGAGCCCCTCAATGAATCTGCGGACCCGCTCTCTAACTGTAGGCACCAAGATAGGTGCATGTCAGGCTAACCCACTGAACCTGATGGCATATTCTGACACTGTCATGGTGACCTGGGGCAACCGTTCAAACTCTGTGCACCATGTATCCCGAAGAGTCTGGGGAACAAAATCTTTCAAAACTATCTATGAAAATTGAGCCCAAGTTGGTGGTATTGCATCGGCTGGTCTACCTTCTTCATAGACTTGCCACCACTGATACGCTACTCCTAATAGCTAAAATATAGTAAAGGAAACTTTTCTTACTTCCACAATACCCATGGTGCAGAGGATACAGCGACACTTTTCTAGAAATCCCCGAGCATCCTCTGTAGTTGTACCACTAAAAGTAGGTGGGTCATACCTTTTGTAACGAAACGACGGGTCGTTTTACGTTATCGGACCCCGTTCCCCCTAAATGAAACTTCCCATAGCGGCCTATTATGATTTATGACTTGCGGGGACTGGTGGTCCGGGATTCGGAGGTGTTTAGAGTGCTATAGGAACATCTGGTTCCTTAAGGTTGGCCTTTAAGGCCAAGTTTGAATTCGGTCAATATTTTTAGTAAATGGCCTCGGAATCAAGTTTCAACAGTTTTGGTAGCTTCATATGATGATTTCAGATTTGGGCGTATGTTCGGAATGGGTTTCTGATGACCCAGGAGCATTTCGGCGCCCAATATTGAAATAAGAAATTCCTTAAGTTCCTATTGTGGTTTGGGATGTGTTTTTGCGTTATCGAGGTCCAAACGGAATTCTGAGACCAGGAATAGAACTTTTATGTCAATTATGACTTGCCTGCAAAATTTGGAGTCATTCCGAGTAGTATAGATTGGTTCGGCGCGTTGTTAGCAAAGTCAAGAAAACTTAAAGTTCCTAAGTTTGGTTCTAGGGGTTTTGAGGTGTGATTTTGAGTTTCAGCGTTGTTTTGGGTGTTCTAAAGGCTCGAACGGGTCCGTATAATGATTTGGACTTGTTGGTATATTTGGATGGGGGCTCGGGTGGGCCCAGGTCCTCTCGGACACCACACGAGGCCAAAAACCAGCTGAAATAGCTGCTGGTGCACCTGTTTTGGTGTTGACCACAGGTGTGGTTGCCCATTCGTAGGTACGGGACCGCTCATGCTGTCCCAGCCTCGCAGGTGCGACCCCCGGCGGGCAGGCCATTTCTCGCAGGTGCGGACAAAGTTCCGCAGGAGCGGAGTCGCAGGTGCGATCTCCAATCCGTAGGTGCGGGCCCAGGCCTCGTCCATTTCCACATGTGCGAGCCTTTGCTCGCAGGTGCAAGACCGCAGGTGCGAGCCTTTGCTTGCAGGTGCGAGACCGCAGGTGCGGTCCTCGAGCCGCAGGTGCGAAAACACTGTAAGACAGTGTGTTTCTTAAATACGAGATTCTTCATTGTTTTCTTCACTCTTTCCTCCATTTAACACTTTGAGATCTTAGGAAAAGGACTCCACTACCCAACCCCTAGAAGGTAAGTAAATTTCATCTCAAGACTTGTTAATGCATGAATTCCTAGTTGAATTTAATCACCTAATTAGTGAAAAATCAAGAATTTGGTAGTAACCTAGGGCTTTCAATAATTTGAGAATTTACACGTGAATTATCTATGAAATCAAGTAAAAGTCGTCTATTAATGATCCTTAGGCTATGGGTGAGTATTCCCTTCGAGAAGTTTTGGAATCCTNAGTAGTAGGATAATTCCATGCTTTGAATATAAATTGATATATTTGTATAACATTTGTCTAGTTTCGAGTCTGTGGGTGTCGAGTTCGGAGTTTCGGGCGCATTCTTGACCCGGGGAGTAGGTTCAACACGAGGTGAGTCTCCTTTCTAACCTTTTAAGGGGGAACTGTCCCCCTAGGTGATTTAAATGCTATATGTGATAATTATGGGGGCTACGTATGTACAAAGTGACGAGAGTCCATATGTAGCGGCTATTACTGTTATGTCCGGGTAGTTAGGCCAACATCATGCCTTGTGTTTTTACTTGATATGAACTATATGCTTAATAAATTAAATGTTACATGTTTCTTACTTCCCTGAGGTCGTGCAAATTTGAGAAACTTGTAAGGAATTGTTCACCGAAAAGTAATTTAAAAAGGAATAATGTGTGTGCATGTGACCGCTTCGCAATTTACATTCCGCGAGCGGAGTGTGATTTTTCCCCCATTCTTATGGGAACGGGCCGTACTCCACGGCGGAGAGATGCACTTTTGGTACGGGCCGTTCTATCCTCGGCAGTGCATAGAGAGGATTGAGAGATGCACTTTTGGTACGGGCCGTTCGATTCTCGACGCTGCATAGAGAGGATTGAGAGATGCACTTTTGGTACGGGCCGTTTGATCCTCGGCAGTGCATAGATGTGAGTAATTTGTGGAGAGGTGCACTTATGGTTCGGGCCGTTCGACCCTCGGAAGTGCACGGACATGACTATCTTATGACTCCGGCCGGTTGTCCTTACCCTGCATGCGTATGATTTATTTATTACTAAATTCATGGATATTGATTTGACAGATATTTGGGGAAAAGTGAAGTGGTAATTGTTTTATTCATTCTCAGTACTTTCTTGGATTTTAGTACCTTATATATACATTTGTTGCTTCACTGCCTTCACATGCCTACCGTTTATATTGTATTCTATTAAATTATATTGTTGGACCTTAGTGATGTCATATCGACCTCTCGTCACTACCTCTTCGAGGTTAGGCGGGATACTCACTGGGTACATATATATTTATGTACTCATGCTACGCTTCCGTACTTAATTGTACAGGTTCTGAGGATGGTGCATCTGGTTTTCGGACTGGAGCTTGACTTGATATTAGACGGACCTGACTTCACGGTGAGCTGCTTTTCTCCTGGCGATCTCCGACAGCACCATGGGGTTTTCTTTTGCTTATTTCCCGTCTATTTCCTTCAGACAGTGGGACTGTATATTATATCTTTTGTATATTCTGTTAGTATGCCCATAGAACTTGTGACACTAGTTCATGGCACACACGTGATAGTTGTTATGGATTTCGGGTTGTACATATATTGGCTCACGCCTCTTCATGACTGTTTTTTGATTAAAACTGGCTATTTATCCTTGTCGTATCATGTTTTAAGCTTTAAAAGCTGAGTATATTTTAAAGTGTTTAATCTAATAAGAAGGAACCCTTAGTAAATTGAGAGTCGGCTTGCCTGACCCCTCTGTTTGGCTCCATCACGACCTAAGATAGGATTTTGGGCCGTGACAACATCGTATCATAGCACTAGGTTCACATAAATCTCACGAGTCACGGGCAAACCCAGTAGAGTCTTGCGGAACAGTACGGAGACGTCTGTACTTATCTTCAGGAGGCTATAGGGTGTTAGGAAACCTCCCTCTATTCTTATTCTATCGTGCAGTCGATGATTTACTAAATTCATTCTTCTATTCTCTCACAGATGGTGAGGATGCGTGCATCTGATGTTCCAGACCCGGGAAGGGACGATACCCTTGCTGTCCGAGGTCGCAGCAGAGGCCGGGGGAGGGCACCGGCCCGCGGTAGGGGATGAGGGCGTCCCATAGATATTACGGTTCTGCCACCAGAGGACCCTATTATAGAGGAGCAGGACGAGGTGCCTCCAGCAGATCCTGCACCAGTAGACTTCATGACGGAGCCAGGCTTCCAGGCAGTCATGGGTTGTATGATGAGATTTATGGACACTATGTCCCAGGCTGGTTTATTTCCAGCAGATCCTGCCACTTCTCAGGCGGGAGGGGGAGTCCAAACCCCTACTACCCAGGCTGCAGGCCGGACAGCAGCATTACATCATACCCCGGGTACACTGCCCATGGGTGGGGTCCAGCCTATTGCAGCAGCACCTGAGCCCAGACCAGTTGCGAATGGCGATCCGCAGAATTTATTGGATAGATGGACCCGATTGCACCCTCCAGTCTTTGGGGGTGAGCGAGGCGAGGACGCCCAGGACTTTATGGACAGGTGCAGGGACGGATACTAGAGTCCCACGGAGTGGATTTTACTACCTTTCAGTTGGAGGGCAGAGCTCGTAGGTGGTGGCAGTCCTATATTCTCAGCAGGCCAGCAGATTCTCCTCCTGTCACTTGGGAGCAGTTCACGCAGATGTTTCGGGAAAGATATATCCCACCCTCTGAGAGGGAAGAGTTGTGGTATCAGTTTGAGCGGCTAGAGCAGGGGCAGATGTCAGTGACAGATTATGAGGCCAAATTTTCAGAGTTGTCTCGCCATGCACTCATGATACTACCTACTGATGCAGAGAGGGTGCGGAGATTTGTGGCTGGGTTGCATCCAGGTATTAGGTCCACCATGGCTCGAGAGGTGGAGATGGGTACTCCTTATCAGCTCGTGGTAGAGATTGCTCGTAGGATCGAGGGGTATCGGTCGAGGAGCAGAGAGCAGGGGCAGCAGGATAAGAGGGCTAGATTCTCTGGAGATTTCATAGGTACCCCAGTTAGAGGCAGGGGTCAGTATAGCAGTGGTCAGCCCAGCAGGCCTTTATATTCAGCACCTCCACCACCTCCCCGAGGTGTTCCAGCGAGGCCTCATTTCAGTGCTATGCCAGAGCGTTCCTACCGTCCTCCAGCCATTCAGACTTCACATAGTGGTTATCCCAGTCATTCAAGATCCTCCGACCCTTACTTCAGCGCTATGGCAGAGGGCTCTCATCGCCCTCCGGCCATTCAGGGTTCTTCTTTGTGGCAGCAGACTATGCTACCTGGTAGTTGTTATGAGTGTGGAGAGCCAGGTAATATAAGGAGGCACTGTCCCAGGTTTCGGTGCAAGGTCGTACAGCAGGTTTATCAGCCGATGGGTCCGGCACCAGCAGTCCGGACACCTAGAGGTGGAGGACACGTCGGCAGGGGTCGTCCTAGAGGTGGAGGTCAGGCAGCTCATGTTCACTCTGGTGGAGCTCAATCTTTCGGTTCTCCAGCCAGATTCTATGCCATTCCGGCAAGATCAGATGCAATGGCCTCAAACACCGTGATCACAGGTATTATTACAGCATGTGGTAGAGAGGCATCGGTGTTATTTGATACAGGATCCACTTATTCCTATGTTTCGTTCTTATTTGCTCATTTTCTGGATGTCCCTCGTGAGTCCTTGGGTTCTCCTATTTATGTATCCACTCCCGTGGGCGATTCTGTGGTTGTAGACCAGATTTGTCGATCCTGTGTGATTTCATTTTGTGGGTTCGAGACTCGAGCGGATCTCTTATTACTCGACATGGTTGATATCGAGATTATTTTAGGCATGGATTGGTTATCTCGGTATTATGCCGTGCTAGATTTCCATGCCAAGACAGTTACTTCAGCCATGCCCGAGTCTCCTAGGCTGGAGTGGAGAGGTTCCTCAGTTAGTGCAGCCAGCCGGGTTATTTCATTCTTGAAGACTCGACATATGGTCGAGAAGGGTTGTCTGGCCTATTTTGCTTATGTGCGGGAGACCACCGCCGAGTCTCCGGCGATTGATTCAGTGCCAGTTGTTCGAGAGTTTACTGATGTATTTCCTTCGGATCTTCCGGGCATGCCTCCGGACCGTGATATTGATTTCTACATTGATTTAGCTCCAGGCACCCAGCCTATATCTATTCCTCCGGACAGTATGGCTCCGAAAGAGTTTAAGGATTTGAAGGAGAAGCTTGACGAGTTGTTAGCTAAGGGGTTCATCAGACCGAGTGTATCGTCGTGGGGTGCTCCAGTTCTATTTGTGAATAAGAAGGATGGGTCTATGCGGATGTGTATTGATTACCTCCAGTTGAACAAGGTTACCATTAAGAACAAGTATCCTTTGCCGCACATCGATGATTTTTTTGACCAGTTGCAAGGTGCTCGTGTGTTTTCTAAAATTGATTTGAGATCGGGGTATCATCAGTCGAGGATTCAGGCTTCAGATGTTCTGAAGACTGCTTTTCGTAAGAGATATGGCCATTATGAGTTCCTGGTGATGTCCTTTGGCTTGACTAATGCCCCAGCAGCATTCATGGACTTGATGAATAGGGTGTTCAGAACGTATATTGATTCTTTTGTCATTGTCTTCATTGATGACATTTTGATTTACTCACGTAGCCTGGGGGAGCACGAGCAGCATTTGAGAGTTGTGCTCCAGACTTTGCGAGAACATAAGCTATATGCTAAGTTCTCCAAGTGTGAGTTCTGGTTAGATTCCGTGGCATTTTTTGGGCATGTGGTATCCGGAGAGGGTATCAAGGTTTTATCCTCAGAAGATCAAGGCAGTTCAGAGTTGGTTGCGTCCTACTTCAGCTACAGAGATCAGGAGCTTTTTGGGCCTAGCAGGCTATTATCGCCGATTTGTGGAGGGGCTCTCTTCTATTGCAGCTCCATTAACTAGATTGACTCAGAAGAATGCCCCGTTCAGATGGCCCGACGAGTGTGAGGCGAGCTTTCAGAAGCTCAAGTCAGCACTGACCTCAGCACCAGTTTTAGTATTGCCTTCCGGTCCTAGGATGTACACAATATATTGCGACGCTTCACGCATTGGTTTGGGATGTGTGTTGATGCAGTAAGGGAGAGTTATTGCTTATGCTTCACGCCAGCCTAAGGTTCATGAGAAGAATTACCCTGTGCACTATTTGGAGTTGGCGGCGATTGTTCATGCTCTTAAGATTTGGAGGCACTACTTGTATGGAGTGTCCTGTGAGGTTTATACAGACCACTGTAGCTTGCAGCACTTGTTCAAGCAGAGGGATCTTTATTTGAGGTAGCGCAGATGTCTTGAGTTGTTGAAGGATTATGATATCACCATTCTTTATCACCCCGGGCAAGGCAAATGTGGTAGCAGATGCTTTGATCAGGAAGGCGGAGAGCATGGGTAGCTTGGCTTATATTGCAGCAGAGGAGAGACCTCTAGCCTTGGACATTCAGTCCTTGGCCAATCTCCTGGTGATATTAGACCTTTCAGAGCCTCATCGAGTTTTAGCACATGTGATTGCTCAGTCTTCGTTATTGGGGGAGATTAAGGCCCGACAGTTCTATGATCCGTGCCTAGCAAAGCTTCAAGAGACAGTGGTTCAGGGTAGGGCCAAGGAGGCTACTATTGGCGAGGATGGTGTTCTGAGACTTCAGGGCCGCTTATGTGTTCCTAATGTTGAGGGACTGAGAGAAAGGATTCTAGAGGAGGCACACAGTTCTCAGTATTCTGTTCATCCTGGTGCTACGAAGATGTATCGTGACTTGAAGCAGCATTACTGGTGGAGGCGGATGAAGAAGGACATTGTGGAGTATGTGACTAGGTGTCTTAATTGCCAGCAGGTGAAGTATGAGCACCAGAGGCCAGGAGGCCTACTTCAGCAGATGCCCATTCCTAAGTGGAAATGGGAGCGCATCACTATGGACTTCATGGTTGGGTTGCCTCGGACCTTGCGGAAGGTCGACGCGGTTTGGGTCATTGTGGATAGATTGACCAAATCGGCGCATTTCATTCCAGTGGCTAATACTTATACTTCTGAGAGGTTGGCACAGATCTACATTCGGGAGATAGTCCGTTTGCATGGTGTGTCGATGTCCATTATATTAGACCGAGGTCCTCAGTTCACCTCGCACTTCTGGAGAGCATTTCATAGTGAGATGGGTACCCAGATAGACCTCAGCATAGAATTTCACCCACAGACCGATGGTCAGTCGGAGCGTACAGTTCAGATATTGGAGGACATGCTCAAGGCATGTGTGATTGACTTCGGAGGTCAGTGGGACCAGTTCTTGCCTTTGGCGAGTTTGCTTACAATAATAGTTACCAGTCCAGCATTGAGATGGCACCATTTGAGGCTTTGTATGGTCGGCGATGTCGCTCCCCTATCGGGTGGTTTGAGCCTGGTGAGGCTAGGTTATATAGTACCGACCTGGTAAGAGATGCTTTGGAGAAGGTGAAGTTGATTCAGGAGAGGCTCCGCACAGCACAGTCCAGACAGAAGAGTTACGCGGATCAGAGGGCGCGTGATGTATCATTTATGGAAGGAGAAAGGGTCATGTTTAAAGTCTCGCCTATGAAGGGTATTATGAGGTTTGGGAAGGGCAAGCTAAGCCCGAGGTTTATAGGTCCCTTCGAGGTATTGAGGCGAGTTGGGGAGCTTGCTTATGAGCTGGCCTTACCTCCCAGTTTATCAGGAGTTCATCCAGTTTTTCATGTATCCATGCTCTGGCGGTACCACGTCGACTTCTCTCACGTGGTTGATTTCAGCACTATTCAGTTGGATGAGAGGTTGGGCTATGAGGAGGAGCCAGTTGCTATTATTGATAGACAAGACCGCCAGTTGAGGTCCAAGAGAGTTTCTACCATAAAGGTCTAGTGGAAGGGCCAACCAGTTGAGGAGGCAACCTGGGAATCCGAGGAGGGCATACGGAGCAGATATCCACACTTATTCAGCACTTCAGGTATGATTCTAGACCCGTTCGAAGACGAACGTTTGTTTAAGAGGTGGATAATGTAATGACCCGACCGGTCGTTTTACGTTATCGGACCCCGTTCCCCTAAATGAAACTTCCCGTAGCGGCTTATTATAATTTATGACTTGCGGGGATTGGTGGTCCGGGATTCGGAAGTGTTTAGAGTGCTATAGGAACATTCGGTTCCTTAAGGTTGGCCTTTAGGCCAAGTTTGACTTCGGTCAACATTTTTAGTAAACGACCTCGGAATCGATTTTCGACGATTACCGTAGCTTCGTATGATGATTTTGGATTTAGGAGTATGTTCGGAATGGGTTTCTGATGACCTGGGAGCGTTTCAGCGCCCAATATTGAAATAATACGTTCCTTAAGTTCCTATTGTGGTTTGGGATGTGTTTTGTGTTATTGAGGTCCAAACGGTATTCCGAGATCGGGAATAGTTTCGCTATGTCAATTATGACTTACCTGCAAAATTTGGTGTCATTCCGAGTAGTATAGGTCGGTTCGGCGTGTTGTTAGCGAAGTCAAGAAAACTTAAAGTTCCTAGGTTTGGTTCTAGGGGTTTTGAGGTGTGATTTTGAGTTTTAGCGTTGTTTTGGGTATTCTGAAGTCTCGATCGAGTCCGTATTATGATTTGGGACTTGTTGGTATATTTGGACGGGGGCTCGGGTGGACCCAGGTGCCTCCCGGACAGCACACGAGGCCAAAAACCAGCAGAAATAGCTGTTGGTGCACCTATTCTGGAGTTGACCGCAGGTGCGGTTGCCCAGTCACAGGTGCGGGACCGCTCCTGCAGTCCCAGCCTCGCAGGTGCGACCCCCAGCAGGCAGGCCATTTCTCGGAGGTGCGGACAAAGTTCCGCAGGTGCGGTCTCCACTCCGCAGGTGCGGGCCCAGGCTTCCACTCCACAGGTGCAGGTGCGGTTGCCCAATCACAGGTGCGGGACCGCTCCTGTAATCCCAGCCTCGCAGGTGCGACCTTCAGCGGGCAGCCATTTCTCGAAGGTGCGGACAAAGTTTCGCAGGAGCGGACCCGCAGGTGCGGTCTCCACTCTGCAGGTGCGGGCCCAGGCTTCCTCGTCCATTTCCATAGGTGCGAGCCTTTTCTCGCAGGTGCGGTCCTCGAGCCGCAGGTGCGGAAACACTGTCAGACAGTGTGTTTCTTAAATACGGGATTCTTCGTTGTTTTCTTCACTCTTTCCTCCATTAAACACTTTGAGAGCTTGGGAAAAGGACTCCACGACCCAACCCCTAGAAGGAAAGTAAATTTCATCTCAAGACTTGTTAATGCATGAATTCCTAGTTGAATTTAATCACCTAATTAGTGAAAAATCAAGAATTTGGTAGTAACCAAGGGTTTTCGATAATTTGAGAATTTACCCGTGAATTAGCTATGAAATTAAGTATAAATCGTCTATTAATGATCCTTAGGCTATGGGTGAGTATTCCCTTCGAGAATTTTTGGAATCCGAGCATGCGAACCCGGGGTTGGATTTTAGAATTTCTTCAAGAATGGTGAAATTGGCTAAGTAATAGGAGAATTCCATGCTTTGAATATAAGTTGATATATTTGTATAACATTTGGCTAGTTTCAAGTCCGTGGGTGTCGAGTTGGGAGTTCCGGGCGCATTCTTGACCCGGGGAGTAGGTTCGACACGAGGTGAGTCTCCTTTCTAACCTTGTAAGGGGGAACTGTCCCCCTAGGTGATTTAAATGCGATATGTGATCATTGTGGGGGCTACGTACGTACAGAGTGACGAGAGTCCGTACGTAGCGGCTATTGATGTTATGTCCGGGTAGTTAGGCCCACATCATGCCTTGTGTTTTTACTTTATATGAACTATATGCTTAATAAATTAAATGTTACATGTTGCTTAATTCCCTGAGGTCGTGCAAATTTGAGAAACTTGTAAGGAATTGTTCACTGAAAAGTAATTTAAAAATGAATAATGTGTGTGCATGTGACCGCTTCGCAATTTCCGCGAGCAGAGTGTGATTTTTCCCCCACTCTTATGGGACGGGCCGTACGCCAAGGAGGATTGAGAGATGCACTTTTGGTACGGGCCATTCGATCCTCGGCAGTGCATAGAGAGGATTGAGAGATTCACTTTTGGTACGGGTCATTCGATCCTCGGCAGTGCATAGAGAGGATTGAGAGATGCACTTTTGGTACGGGCCGTTCGATCCAATGCATAGATGTGAGTACTTTGTGGAGAGGTGCACTTATGGTTCGGGTCGTTTGACCCTCGCAAGTGCACGGACATGACTATATTATGACTCTGGCCAGTTTTCCTTACCCTGCATGCGTATGATTTATTTGTTACTAAATTCATGGATATTGATTTGACAGATATTTTGGGGAAAGTTAAGTGGTAATTGTTTTATTCATTCCCAGTACTTTCTTGGATTTCAGTACCTTATATATACAGTTGTCGCTTCACATGCCTACCATTTATATCATATTCTGCTAAATTATACTGTTGGACCTTAGTGAGTGCCATGTCGACCTCTCACTACCTCTTCGAGGTTAGGCAGGATACTCATTGTATACATAGATATTTATGTACTCATGCTACACTTCCGTACTTAATTGTACAGGTTCTGAGGCTGGTGCATCTGATTGTCGGACCGGAGCTTGACTTGATATTAGACGGACCTGACTTCACGGTGAGTTGCTTTTCTCCTGGTGATCTCCGGCAGCACCATGGGGATTTCTTTTGCTTATTTCCCGTCTATTTCCTTCAGACAGTGGGACTGTATATTATATCTTTTGTATATTCTGTTAGTATGCCTGTAGGACTTGTGACACTAGTTCCTGGCACACACGTGATAGTTGTTATGGATTTCGGGTTGTACATATATTGGCTCACGCATGACTGTTTTTGATTAAAACTGGCTATTTATCCTTGTCGTATCATATTTTAAGCTTTAAAAACTGAGTATATATTTAAAGTGTTTAATCTAATAAGAAAGAACCCTTAATAAATTGAGAGTCGCCTTGCCTGATCCCGCTGTTGGGCGCCATCACGACCTAAGTTAGGATTTTGGGTCGTGACACCTTTTAAACCTCTCAAGTCCTTTTTGTTGTGGCCTGACCTCAGGCTGAATCGGAACAGGTTGTACCGGTACTATACCTGGAAGTTGACCAATATGAACCTGCTGCTGTGGAGTACGTCCTTTAGGAGTCTGAGTTACTCCTCCAATCTTTGAAATATTTGGTGCAATGGAGATCAATCCTGCCTGAGCCAATGTACCAAACATGCTCAGGAACTGCGTTAAAGTCTCCTGAAGTCCGGGGGTAACAACAGGTGTTTCTGGTATTTGTCTCCCAACTGGAGCTACTGGCATCTCCTCAATTGCTTCTCTGATAGGTGTTCTAGCTGTGACACGTGCCCTTCCTCGGCCTCTACCTCGGCCCCGACCTCTTGCGGCCCTAGCAGTATGTGCAGTGCCTGCTCCACTGAACCAGTAGCATGCGTCCTCACCATCTGTGAGAGAATAAAGATACAAAGGATCAAATCCCACAATCAATAAATCCGCACGACAGGAATGAAAGAAGTGGAAATTTCCTAACAGTTCTGTAGCCTCTCGAAGATAAGTACAGACGTCTTCGTACTGATCAACAAGACTCTACTAGACTCGTTCGTGACTCGTGGAACCTATGAACCTAGAGCTATGATACCAACTGTCAAGACCCAAAAACCCACCGCAGGAGTCGTGTTGGCACTTAGTCTGTAAGAATAAGTAAGTCGATTCCAATTACAATTCAAGCCCCCTTTTTTTATAAATTAATACAAGTGCCAAAAGACTCAAAACAAACAGCGGAAATAATCAAACAACCTTCCAAGATTGGTAATACTGAATCACGAACTCTAACTGAATACAAGAAAGGATCTCAAGGTTGAATGTACAATACTGTTCGAATAAAAGTTGATAGTACAATAAAATTGAAAGACTCCAAGGGACTGCGATGACCAAACAACTCTACCTTGAATCCTTGCAATCACACTCTAACTATGTTCGAGGCCGATATCTCCAATACCTCGCTCTGCACAAAAATGTACAGAAGTGTAGTATGAGTACACCACAATCAGTACCCAGTAAGTATCAAGACTAACCTCGGTGGAATAGTGACGAGGTACAGTCAAGACACTCACTAGTCTATTAACATGTGCAGTATAACATATAAAAATAATAGGAAACAAATAACAATCAACCAGTGATATAAACAGCAGGGCAACAAGAACACCATATATATTGCTTGGCAATTAATGAATACAAGTACGACCAATTAATCAAATTCTTTAAATATAAATCTTTCGCCTATAAATCTTCCCAATAGTAATCTTTAGGATATAATATCTTCCGATAAATATATTTCGAATATACTTCCTTCAAATAAAATTCTTTCTAATATAATTCTTTCAACAAATATCTTTCGAATATAATTCTTCCAAATAAATATCTTTCGAATAAAAATTCTTTCAAATAATATTTTTCGAATAATTCTTTCAATTAAAAGTCACCATGTGACACCTTATTTCAAATCAAAAATACAGGTCTCAGCCCATTTTCATATTTCCACGGCACCTTATGCCAATATTTTTACACAACTGCACGGACAACTCACGTGGCAATATCGTCATCATTTACTCACGGTACCTCGTGCCACATTTCATATCACGATTGCACGGAAAATTCACGTGCCAATATCATTTTCATTATATAACCAGGGCACCTCGTGCCCATATTTCATATCATAAATGTAAGGAAATTTCAAGTACAAATAATAAATTCATCTTTTATCCCCGGCACCTCGTGCCCATATCATAATTCGCCTGGCAATATCCACAGGCTCATAATTTCAACATATATCTGACTATTATAAAATTTACTGGAATTATAAAATAAATTACATAATATATAAAAGAAATCACCAGGAAATCACAACATCACATAAGAATCACCAACACAATATTCCCACGTCACCACATATCATCCCTGACCATAGCCACCATTATCCCTCCTATAGCCACCCTTATCGCTCCTGTAATAGCCACCCTTATCGCGTCGTTTAATAGCCACCCTTATCGCTCTGTCCAGACAATATCCTAACACATAATCATAGTGAAATGCCACCCTTATACTCACATAATATCAACAGTGGAATGCCACCCTTATCTTCCGCATAACAGTAACCCAAGTCACACAACAGGTTGAACGGATATCACCACGACAATACAAAACAACAATTCATATTATAAATTGCACATAGGCCACAACCAATTCCAAAGATACAACAAAATTAGTTAATTTCATAGCAAATAGCCCAAGTCTCCACACATAGTACATAAAACCTCGATAACAACAACAAAGATAGAAAATTAACTTAGCATAAGACGACACCTTCTTTAATCCAAATTTTCGATAAATATATTAACACCTCAAATTAAACTTACTTAAATATTTGTAGATGGAAATTCCATAATATAATTATTTCCAAGAAATATCGAATCCACAAACACACGGAATTCATATAAAATCCAAATGGAAATTTACACAAAATTATCATATAAATACAAACTCGACAAAGAAGGAATGAGGCATGACAAATCCATGATTTATTGAGTTCTAACAATTTATTTCACTTTAATACGTAAGGGTGTCTATTAATTTTGATCGATATAATTTGCCCGTATAAATCAAGTGCGTACTCGTCACCTTGGGTACATGACTTTCATTCAAACAATTTCCACATAAGATTCAATATCTAAGGGGTAATTCCCCCACTCAAGGTTAGGCAAGATACTTACCTTTTTGAAGTTAGGCCGATATTCCAAAATCGTCTTCTTTCTTGAATCAGCCTCCGGATACCTCCAATCTATCCAAATTAATTGTCTAACTTCATTAAATGCATCGGAAACAATTTCGGATAATAAAATGCTGATTTAAATTTTATTCTAAAAAGTCAACCAAACATCAACATTTGGCCCGCCTCTCGGAGCCCGACATAATTTTCATGAAATCCGATCTGATACGAGTCCCAGCATATAAAAATTGTCGAATTCCAACATCGGATTGGCTTTCAAATCTAAAATTTTTGTTTTTGAAGATTTAATAAAAATATAATTTTTCTTCCATAAGTTCATGGATTCATGGTGTAAATGAGTATGGAATCATGAAATATAATCAAATATAGGATAAGGAACACTTACCCCATTGATTCCCGTGAAAATTTCCCAAAAATCGCCCAAGAACCGTGCTCCTAAATTCCAAAACGAAATGAAAAAATGAGCCTTTTTGGTCCTTAAGTTTCTGCCCATTTGTCACTAAAAGTCGTCACTAAAAGTCCACCAGAAGCAGCTCTACCAGTCTTTATTTAATCGATCATCACTTTCTATACAAATGTCTAAATGATGAATGGTTTAACTTCTCGAAAACTAGAATGAAAGGGCTACAACTTTCATGTTTTGTAAATTTTCAGATTCCTTATATATTTCGAGATATAAGCTTCCAAATTAGGCTCCTCACATCAAAATTTTCAAACCTTGTTGTCAAAAACCAGCAAGTTAAATTGGCTTAAAAATGGTCTGAAACCACTCTGAAACTCACATGATCCCCTCGGGACCACGTCTGAACGCACGATGGAGTCTCAAAACATATTGTGGACCTACTTGAGGTCTCAAATCACGTCATACAAAATCAAAACTACGAATCGCGCATCGAATCGAATTATGAGTTTTCAAATCTTCCAACTTCTATATTTGGCGCCGAAACGTATCAAATCAAGCTGGAATGACTTCAAATTTTGCACACGAGTCATGAATGACATAATGGAGTTGTTCCAATTTTGAGAGTCGTATTCCGACCCAGATATCATAAAGTCAACTATCAGTCAAACTCTCCAAAAATCTTCTATTTTCCAACATTCGCCAAAATGCGCCGAATTGTTCTACGGACTTCCAAATCCAAATCCAAACATGATCTTAAGTCCGAAATTACCATATGAAGCTATTAGAATCAGAAAAATTCCAATCCGGGTCCATTTGCTCAAAATGTTGACCGAAGTCAACTCAGTTGAGTTTTAAAGGTCTATTTCACATTTTAATCAATTGTTTTCACATTAAAACATTCCAGAAAAATTTACGAACTGCACACGCAAGTCATAATATATATTACGAAGCTGCTCAGGACCTTAAGTCGCTAAACAAGGCATAAATTTTTAAAATGATAAGTCGGGTCGTTACAATTGTGGACCTTGAGGAGTGCCTAACACCTTCTCCTCGAGGTAATTTGAGCCCTTACCCGATTTTTGGTGACGTAAACTGGTTAAACTAGAGTTATCTGCAAATAGGTTCCCTAACGCACCTTTAATCCGTTAGGTGGCGACTCTCTATTTTAACACACTTCCTTAAAAGAGTTGTCACGTGTCAAAACCCGATTTCGCGAGAAAAAGGGGCGCGACAATAATAAAGATCGGCCAGCATGAATATGGTGTTGCAGAAACAGAAAATGGCGTGAAACCATCAGCACACAAACCTAACCTAACATTCCTCGGTTCACTAGCATAATCTAGATACTTCCTATCAAAATGCTTCCAAGCTTCCCCATCTGAAGGATGACATATAACACCGAGCGGCCTTCTATTTTCATAGTGCCATCTCATATGAGGAGCGGAACTCATCGATGCGTACAACCTCTTTAATCTAGGAATAAGAGGTAAGTAATGCATCGACTTCACAGCAGCCTTCTTCCCGCTGGAAATCTGCTTTAAAATGAGGTTTTTCACAAAATTTACAACTTTCTAAATCTGCATGACCCTTATAATACAACATGCAACCATCTTCACAACAATCGATTCTCATAGACGAGAGTCCTAACTTAGAAACCAATCTTTTAGCCTTATAGAAATCTTCAGGTATGTTGAAAGTTGGGTCAACTAGCTCACTCATAAGGCCAATGAAAAAATCCATTCCCACTTGAGAAACATTGGTATCTGATTTGATACTTAATAATCCAACCGCAACAGACAACCGAGAGTGCATACTCCCTTGTCTTAGTGGACGACTAGCGGCCTCTAACTGTTCATAAAAATATTTTGCCTCTTCGTTAGGAGGTTGTTCAACACTTTCATGGGTTTCAAAATCTAAGTGCATCCCTAAAGCATCCGCAACCATTTCATGGTATCTAGGATGTTGAACGCTATTCTCCACCGACCTACTACTTTCACCAACAACTACGTTATAAAATACACCATCAGTACCATCAACACCATGAACATCTCCATGACTAGTCCACATAAAATAATTATCCATAAACCCTTTTCTATAAAGATGAGTCGTAACATCCTCCGGACCAAAAAAATGCAAACACTTGCACTTTGTACAAGGACACCTAATCATCCCTCCAATCCGAAACGGTTCAAGTGACATTGCATGCCTAATAAATTCCTTAACCCCTTCTATAAATTCCTCCCTCAAAAATGGACGATTAGGATAACTCCTATTATACATCCAAATACGATACTCTATCTACATAAAGAACAAATAAATTATATTAATCATAGGTCAAATTAATTTATAGAATTAAGTTACATAATAAACTTTAGTTACAATATAATTAATTTAAATAATTTGAGTGCTTGTTAATTTGAAAGTTAATATATGTATCCCTAAATAAGTTTTATTTAATCAATTAGACCATTAAAGGGAAATATAATTAAATGAAATAAAATTAGCTAACCCTAGCATTAATCATAATAAAAATTAGTTAAATTAAAAGAACTAAACCCTAGAATTAATCATAAATCATAATTAAACTAATAGAACAAATAATTGAAAGAATTAAATTGAAAGAATTAAACCCCAGCATAAGCATAATCAATATAATTGAAAGAATTAAATTTATCTAACCCTAGCATAATAATAATCTTCTAACATAGATAATTCTAGCATAAACATAATCAATAAGAGTATAACCTAAATCTTATGAAACATTAACTAAACCCTAATTTGTACAATTTAAAGAATTAAAATTACTTAAATTACAAAATATAAATAACTAACCTTCAAAGAGAAGAGAGGGTTTGATTTTGGGAAGCAGAACAGTGGTCAGCGGCCTTATACAACGGCAGGGGAGGGGAGGGAGATGATGGGGGGATTTGATTTTGGGTGAGAAGGGAGATGGGAGTTGATTTTGGGTGGGGGTTTGGGTGAAAATCGCGACTGGTAGAAGAAAAGAAGAGAGATGGAAGAGGCAGAGAGAGAAAACACGATTTTTGGGAAGAAGCCTGGGCTGGCAGATCTAAAAAGGGAATTTTCGACCGAAATCAGTCGGAAAAGTCGGTCAGAAATGTTAAGTGATCATTTTTCCGTTTGACCATGCCATTTCCGACTGAAATCTGTCGGTAATATAATTTTAATTTTTTTAAAAAATATTTAGTTAAGCTACATCTTAAATTAAGTACTATGTAATATAAAATTAATTTTTCAATTGGTATAACATCCTAAATTGTAATTATATATATATATATATATATATATATATATATATAGAGAGAGAGAGAGAGGGAGAGAGAGAGAGAGAGAGATCAGACATTTTGTTTTTAATATTCAACGATGCATCTGAGTAGGTTATAAGTCGATGAATCATCAATTTACACACAAATATATTTGATGATAAATTATATATACTAATTAGGATCTTCACAAGTTTATCAATCCCTAAAAGAACCCGACCCTCGGGTTGAAGGATCTATATGCGAAGCTTATCTTGCAAAGGAAACTTCTCATTTTTGTTCTTATTATTTTGAGAGTAATGTGTCATGTGCTAGGAATAGGCCCAATAGGCACAGGTCGAATGTGTGAATGATCCATTATATCCGCCTATGTCCATATTCAATCAACCAGGCCGATGTTCTAAGGATGTTAGAAAGAGAAGTTTGAGTGATATGGAGTACAAGTCAGCTACACTTCATGTGTTGCTAAATTGTCCCGAAGTTGTACCATTTCTCAAGTAAGTATTGATTTAGTGGTTATCAAAATATAAAATTTATTGTGATTACATCTTGATGCAACTACTAAAAATATTTGATGTGTCACAGTCACGTCGTGGTCAATTTGGCCATGATGTTGTACATACGAGATTTGATATGTTGTTCAAACAATTTGTAAGTTTATCCTTATAATGTTCTAACACTATGTAGGTAAACAATGTTTGTAAGTTATGCTATCTTATGAATTTTTTTAACAATATGTAGGTAAATGATCCAAATAATGGTGTAAATTAATTTTTGAAAGATATATCTTGGGGACCTGGGCTCCAGGTCACAACAATGTCTAAGTACGTTGTGAATGGTTATAAGTTCCATACAGAGGATTGCTCTAAAAATAAAAATAGCAGCAACAACGGGGTATGGGTTCAAGGTGGTGATGGCAACCAAGTTGGAGATATTGATTATTATGGTGTGCTCAAAGAAATAATAGAACTCGAATATACAGGTTGTCCATATAAGAAATTGATACTCTTTAGATGCAAGTGGTTTGACCCAAATCCAACAAGAGTACACAACCAATACAACATAATTGAGGTTAATCATACGAGGGAGTATGATCACTATGATCCTTTCATAATTGCACATAATGTTAGGCAAGTGTATTGTGCTCTTTATCCAATGCGGAGAAATAAGTCCGATTGGTAGGTTGTAATAAAAACTAAGCCCGTAGGTCGGGTGGAAGTCGAGAATGTGTTAGATGTTACATATCAAAACGATATCTCCAGTGTTCACCAAATAATGGACGAACTATTAGAAAATAATTTGGAACATCCTGAACACATATTGGAAGAAGTTGATATAAATGAAGTAATAATTATAGAAAACGAGGACGAAGAACCAACTGATGAAGCTCAAACTAGTGAGGAAGAAGAATTCACGGACGAGGAACAAACGTCGATGAGCTTTAAAAAGTTGGTTTTTTTAATAACTCTCGTTTTATAACTAGTTTCTTATATGTTTCAATCTAAATATGTATTATATTATGCAGATGACAGGCAAGGGTCAAGGTAACAATGACCCTACTGGTTCTTGGGGTCGAGAAAAGGCTAGGAAGGGAAAGAGGAGGGTAGAAGATAATACTCCATATTTTCCACCCTATGTCTATGCCTATGTCTTATCCTCCACCCCACGGCTATACTGAGCTGCCACAGCATCACGAGCCCTACACCTTCATCCAGACATCAGGTCTTTCATCATAAGGCCATAGGACTATACGTACGGCATATAGTCCAGTTGCCTCACGACCACGTGGATCGCAGCCATCTGCATCGCATGGATCGCATCCATCCATGTCACATACACATGGATCACATCCATCCATGTCACAGCCACTCGGGTCACAGCCATCGGTATCATATCCACTTGGGATCCATCCATATATGTCGCAGTCACAAGGATCGCAGCCATCTTCATCAGTGACTCCATCTATTTCAGGCCTTCGCCTATGAGATAATAGCTCTAACCCCCTACACCTTCCACACATGCCTCTGATATACATGCTTCGGACGTTGATGATAATTATGACGAGGAGGTGCATTATGATCAATATGGCAGGATCATCATAGTCCCTGAGGGTGATGGGTAAGAGTTATTTGTTATTTTTACGTTTATTGTTTTGTAAAGTTTGTACTAAGATATTAATGTATTTTTTTTGTTAAATTGCACGTTCATCCCGAGTAATAAGACTGCTAGGATAATCACCAAAGCCATCATAAAGCTTTATGATGGCCCTTATGCGACTTGGACTGATTTTCCATTCTCGCTGAAGGGGCAAATTTTCAATCAATTTAAGGTATAAATGCTCTTTTAAGAAGTTTAATTATTTATATTTATGAATTTCCATATAATATTTAACTTTTTAAATACAGAGCAAGTGTGTATGGGAACACCGCTATAGCGTGGAAGTGGCTGCAAATTTTCATCACAAAGCTCGCAAGCGGTGATCGCATACTTTCTCCCAAGCTAGAAAGAGGAACCAGAAGTCTGACTGGTTACTTCAAAATTTATGGGCTGATTTGCAAAGGCAATGGATTACCGCAAAGTTCTTAGAGAAGAGCGAAAAAGGAAAGAAAGCTCACGCATCTGAGAAGGGAGGCTCCTTGCACACTAGAGGTGCGATCAGCCTAGGGACAATGAAAAGAAGATTGGTACGTAATTGCTTAATTTATTTTAGTTTTCAAATGATATCTATTATTTTTATTAACTATAAATTTATTTATTTTCAGGAAAAGAAGTTGGGACATCCAATGAACCAAGATGAGCTATTCAAGGAGACTCATATTGTAAAGAAGTAGAAAGAGACGGATCAAGAAAGGTGGGTCGAGGGCCGAGCCTCGACTGTATATGTAAGTTTTCACTTTTCATTAAGTTTTTTGATTTACTTTTATATAAATTTTGAAATACTAATTCAATGTAATTTTTCGTATAGGGTCGCTTCCAAACTAACATGGAGGAATTCATGCGCACTCAGCCATCTAATGAGTCGGGCGAGCCAACCCAACCTTCGAACGAGGATGCCGAAAGAATATGGATGGAGGCTGCTGGCGGTCCAAAATAGGGGAAGGTATACGGGCTTCCTACTAAGAAATTTCATCGCTATAAGTGTGGAATGCAAGGAATAGGGACTTCCTCGCAAGGCGAGCAACTTAATGGGGAGAGCCTCTCCGCTATGTGGGAGACTGTGACAAAGCTCACATCCGAGCTAGAAGCGGCCAAGGAAAGATAAAAGGTTAGAGATGCTCATACCTTGGCATGCAAGCTCAGGTCAGAACTCTCCTATCTAGTGGAGCTTTTCTGATTCCCCGGTCACGTGAGTCATCGCGAGAGGCTCGACTTGAACGTGAGCGTTCCTTCCGTCCTCCCCGTGATCGTTCCTCCCGTCCTCCCCGTGATCGTTCTTCCCGTCCTCGACAAGACCCTTCTCTATATTGTCTTGTAAATGAAAGTTCATCAGACGGTGATGATGATGTTGTACAAAATACTCCTTGACTTTTATATACTTTGAACTAGACAAATAGAACCGATTTTGAACTAGTTGTAATAAGCTTTAACTTGGTTTAGTTAGTTTAATTTGTTAGTTCTATTGAACTTTAATTTGTTAGTTTTAATGTGTTTTTTGAATTGTGTTGTTATTGTTGTGTTGTTGTTGTTGTTGTGTTGTTGTTGTTTTGAGGATTTTTGTATAGAATTGTATTGTATTTATTGAATTGCATTGTTATTTAGGATTTTTGGTATGCTGGCAGGTGGTGTAGCTGGCAAAATAGACATTTTATGCCAAAATTATAACCCAGAAAACCGACCAAAGTTGGCGCCTCCCTATTAAGAAAAAAAATCTTGAAATTAGCGACCAAGGTTGGTCGCTTATGTCTAAAAAAAATTAAAAAATTAAAGNAAAGGTGGGTCGAGGGCCGAGCCTCGACTGTATATGTAAGTTTTCACTTTTCATTAAGTATTTTTATTTAATTTTATATAAATTTTGAAATACAAATTCAATGTAATTTTTCGTATAGGGTCGCTTCCAAACTAACATGGAGAAATTCATGCGCACTCAGCGACCTAATGAGTCGGGCGAGCCAACCCAACCTTCGGACGAGGATGCTGAAAGAATATGGATGGAGGCTGCTGGCGGTCCAAAATGGGGGAAGGTATACGGGCTTCCTACTAAGAAATTTCATCGCTATAAGTGTGGAATGCAAGGAATAGGGACTTCCTCGCAAGGCGGGCAACTTAATGGGGAGAGCCTCTCCGCTATGTGGGAGACTGTGATAAAGCTCACATCCGAGCTAGAAGCGGCCAAGTAAAGAGAAAAGGTTAGAGATGCTCAGTACCTTGGCATGCAAGCTCAGGTCAGAACTCTCCTATCTAGTGAAGCTTTTCTGATTCCCGGGTCACGTGAGTCATCGCGAGAGGCTCGACTTGAACGTGAGCGTTCCTTCCGTCCTCCCCGTGATCGTTCCTCCCGTCCTCCCCGTGATCGTTCTTCCCGTCCTCGACAAGACCCTTCTCTATATTGTCTTGTAAATGAAAGTTCATCAGACGGTGATGATGATGTTGAACAAAACACTCCTTGACTTTTATATACTTTAAACTAGACAAATAGAACCGGTTTTGAACTAGTTGTAATAAGCTTTAACTTGATTTAGTTAGTTTAATTTGTTAGTTCTATTGAACTTTAATTTGTTAGTTTTAATGTGTTTTTTGAATTGTGTTGTTATTGTTGTGTTGTTGTTGTTGTTGTTGTTGTTGTTGTTGTTGTTGTTGTTGTTGGTGGTGTTGTTTTGAGGATTTTTTTGTATAGAATTGTATTGTATTTATTGAATTGCATTGTTATTTAGGGATTTTGGTATGCTGGCAGGTGGTGTAGCTGGCAAAATAGACATTTTATGCCAAAATTATAACCCAGAAAACCGACCAAAGTTGGTCGCCTCCCTATTAAGAAAAAAAATCTTGAAATTAGCGACCAAGGTTGGTCGCTTATGTCTAAAAAAAATTAAAAAATTAAAGATTAGCGACCAAGGTTGGTCGCTTAAGAACCCAGATTTTAATATAAGCGACCAACTTTGGTCGGTAATTTTTAAATTATAATAATTAATAAAATATCGTAATTTAAATATACCGACCAACTTTGGTCGGTAAATTTATATTATTAAAATATTGTACCAACCAAAGTTGGTCGGTTTTTTTTTTTACACTGCACAGTTGGTCCTTTTACCTTAGCGACCAAAGTTGGTCGCTAAGGTTAAAGGAACACCAATATAGCGACCAAGCGCGTTTTGGTCGGTAAATTGACATAAGCGACCAACGTTGGTCGCTATTAGTGATCGCTTTTTACCAGATTTCTAATAGTGAATTTTTCTGTAAATGATTAGGTCGAAGGCACTCTGTAACTAGAACTAATTTTCGTCACCACAATTACTAGGCCTTCAACTTTTTTTTTGGTTTATCAAGCCTACATTTAATTGATTTTCGAAGTTACATAGTAGTACAATTATTCTATTAACAATTATGCTTAAACTAGTAAATTGTTAGTTCGAAGGCAGTCCTTGGAATATTTTGTAGATCAAGAGACAAATACATTCATCTATGAAATGACAAAAAGAATATGCTTAAAACTAGCAGTAGTAAAAAAATGTTTTATTTCACTAGTATATATTTTGGGAAGGAGAGGTAAGAAAGGGTGTGATGTTGTGGGCAAAATTGGATTTTGATATTGTCTTCAGAAATCCAAATCCGCCCATAAGAGGGTTAGGTGGATTTTGACAATTTGTCTCCGAAATCCGAATCCGCCCGTAAGTGGGATTTGTCTCTACGGAATATATATTTAAGGTTGGGGGACATGAGTATTCTTAGCTTCCAGTTCCAGGTTTATATCCAAAGTACAAAAGATGGCTGATTGGTCAGAGCTTCAGTATGATCTGTTGGTTCTGATCGGTAAACGTTTAAATATGATGGAAGACTACTTAAATTTCGCCTCCGTCTGCAAATCCTGGCGACGTGCGGCGACCAAGGACAATTTTAACAGTGATATGCCTAGAGTTCCATGGCTGATGTTAGCCGAGGAAGAAGATAGCGAAGGCAATTCATGCCGACAGTTCTTTAGCCTCTATAATGGCATGATTCTGAAGAAGAGGATACCCAAAGTCAAAGAAAAGCGATGTATGGAGTCCATGGGATGGCTTATTACGGTAGGAAAAGACGAGGGTGAAATCAATCTGCTACAACCCTTCTCCAGTGTTCAGATTGAATTACCCCATCAAAATACCACTGAAGATTATGATACCCTCCACCAGCTTGGGGATCTATGGACCTATTTTCACAAGGCAGTTTTGTCGGCCAGTCCTTCTCAAACATCAGACTACGTTCTCATGGTTATTGAGGGAAATATGAAGTTCCTCAGTTTCTGGAGGCCAGGAGACTTGAGATGGACCAGGATTAAAAAACAACCCCTTCACGTTCCACATCGTGATGTGATTTATTTTAACGGCAAATTTTATGCTGTTGATGGGTGGGGTCGCATTCTAGTTTGTGATGTTACTGTTCAGACACAAACAGTTGTAGTTGCATCGCTAGCGTACGAAGACATTGGAGACGAGTTATACATTGTAGAATCACTAGGATCACTGTTTATAGTTGCGCGCGACGGTGGTATGTTAAAATACGTTACAGATGATAGCGAGAGGATTCCACTGACGCGCATTCAAGATGACGAAGAGGAGGCCGTTGAGGAGTTAACTTATGGGACAACAAATTTTCGAGTTTTTGAGTTGGATTTAGTTACTTGCAAACTGAGGCAAACCAAGGAATTAGGGGACAGAGCTCTTTTTATTGGTCATAATGCCTCTCGCTCTGTCCAAGCTTCACAATTTCCTGGAATCAAGCCAAATCATATATATTTTACCGATGATTATTGGGAATCATACCTCGCCTTTGAAGAAGGAGGCGGATTGGACATGGGTGTTTTCAAGTTAGCTGATGGCACCATCATCCCTCTCCCACACTACAAGGGTGTCTCCTTAAGTCCTGTTTGTCCTCCAACTTGGGTCACACCAACTCTATATTGATTTAGAGCTCCTTCATTTTGTACTTTGTTACTTATACTTATTGTTTTCCTTTCCATCTTAGAATTATGTTATCATTTCCCATCATTTTTCTGCACTAAATCCTTTTTAATTTCTTCTTGAGCTGTCAGCCTGGATTTACAGCAAGTATGAAAAAAATAGCGTGTCTTATCCAACATTGAAAGGGGGCCCTAGTTTGAGTTGAAATTGGTTAGCGGGAAAAAACTAAAATGGAAGAAAGAAAAGCAACTCGCTTGGTCTAATAACCATAGCCAAAAAACTCAAAATCTTGAGGCACCTAGTCTTCCTGCCCTACTGGATCCTAATCTATTTATGCCGTTTCAAATTGATGTCATTTTGTAATCCATGGGTAACAACTGACAACTAACAACTATAGTTATGCACAACTGAGTAGGATAAGTGGCTAAATGTTAACATTTCTTGCTTGAGGTATTTTTGTCGACACTGCTCTAAAAACACGAATTTGGCTTTTCAATGTGGGGATAACATGCGTGGTGAGTTCACTTCAAACTGACCTAACAGAAGTTGTAACAAATAGCTGCCCCTCAAAATCCAATTTATCATTGCTGGCTCCAGAAGATTAAACAATCTAAAGTCTCGTTTTACTCATAGTTTTTCAAGGTGAAAAACTGAGAAGCAGAAGCCTTTTATTGCTTTAGGATATAATCCTTTCATTCCTAAGGGGTCGTTTCGTCGTGACACAAGTTATCCCATGATTAATTATTTCGGGATTAGTTATTCCCATCCTCCTGTAGGATAAAAAAAAAAATACTACTATCCGGTATAACTAATCCCGAGATTAATTATACCATGGTTTTATCCCAGCTATACATGGGATAAACTCATTTCGAATTCAATCCTGTAATTAATTATATCTTGTCAAACAAGCCCTAAGAGGTTTATCACTGGATAGAACTTTTTAGATGTAATTTAAATTTGTTTTTTAATGATTATATTTTAATATACCTAGTTGCGGATATACTTCATAGGGTGGGGTGTAAGTGTAGAATTTCATAATATGGGTTTACGTGTTTGATTCTAAAATAGTATATTCAAAACCGAGCCATATTATAGGGGTGTTTATTGTAATAAACCTTTGTAAAAATGAAAGAAAACATAAAATTTATATTGAAAATTTAAGTTGATGATATAATTATTTAAGATATTATTTAATTCTAGAAGATAGTCAAGATACTAATTATCTTTTACGATATTAATTATCAATGTCTAATAATTCCATTTTAAAGAAAATATGTAGTTTAATGTTTAAATACATAATTTTAAATAATGTTTAATATTTCTTTTATACATATGTATTAACGTTTACCTCTGCATATGGAATAAAAGAGGTTAGTTAATTTTTTATAATTAATTTGAATTCTTAAAATTTAAAAATATATTTGATAGTGAAATTACACTTGTTGAACCAAACACGATGTATAATTACTTTGTGACAACCAAATATGTCTTTGTAATTACTATACTATGTAATTATTAAGCAGTATAATTACTGCTCTCTTAATTACATAATTGAGTAATTATACTATAGTTTCTAAAATACTTTATTTCTTCTTCTTCTTTTTTTTAAAAATTTATTATAGCATTTAAATTTTCACAAACCACTATTGTTTAGTGGTTATTGGCTAGTTGTAGCTACCATTTACTATATTACTTCCAATAGCTATATTTTCAGGTTTTTTAGAGTGTATTCGATGTATTTAAGGTACGGTATTCATGAATACAATAGCATTTCTCGCGTGAAACAGGGGATTACATCTATGTCACGACCCAAATCCTAATTCAGGTCGCGATGGCGCCCAACACCGTTGTCAGACAAGCCGACACTAATTATTTAGGGAGTCTAGTTTGTTTTCTATTTAAGGTTTTTCTTATCTCAAAATAAGTTAGCCACAAAGCATGGAATATAACACATAGCAGGGAAATTTAAGTTACGAAGACCAAAAATCAACTTTAATCAATTACATCACCAAAAGAATAGTCTACCAATTGTGTGTGTCAGGAACTAGTGTCACAAGTCTACAGGCATCTAGTAGAGTAAAATCAAAAGAATAAAAGGACTATCCTACTGTCTAAGAAGAGATAGACAGAATAGCAAAAAAAAAAAAAAGACTCCAGAGTGTTGCTGAACGGCATCAAGGGAGCAGCTCACTGTGAAGCCTCGAACCACGTGAAATCAGGGACGAGCTTCAGACTAGTAACCAAATGCACCTGCCTCAGAACCTGTACAATTAAGTACATAAGCGTAGCATGAGTACATAAACAATA
>ML397753.1:68343-105129 GCA_005239525.1 Nicotiana knightiana | reverse complement strand
GAAGAATACGGTGACACTCCTCTAGAAATCCCAAGGCATCATCTGATGCTAATCCACTGAATATCGGAGGCTCATAATTCTTGAACCTCTCAAGTCTCCGCTGCTCGTCCTCTGAAGCAGCTGACCTATCCTCGGGTTGAGCTGGCACTACAAGCGGTACAGGAATGACCTCTGGGACCTGCTCCACATGCACTCGCTGCTCAGGAGTGCAGGCGGCGGGAGTCTGTGCTCCTCCCCCGGCCTGAGATGTGGCTGCAGCAAGGGGAAGCAACCCTGCCTGAGCCAGAGTGGTGTACATGGACATAAACTGAGCTAATGTCTCTTGAAGAGCTGGAGTAGTAGCGGCAGTAGGCGTGGCAGGTGTCTGGACCTCGGCTGGATCTGCTGGTGGTACCTCGGCGGCAGCTCGCGCAGGTGCTCTCGCTGCACCACGTGTGCGTCCCCGGCCTCTACCTCGGCTCGGCCTCTAACGGCTGCTGTAGGGGGCACGGGTGCCTGATCGTCCCGAGTAGCACGTGTCCTCACCATCTGTGAGAGAGTAAAAGACAGACGTTTAGAATTGATGTCAACAAAATATCGCACGACAAGGAAATCAATGAAGTGAAGATTTTTCCTAAACTGTTACATAGCCTCTCGTAGATAAGTACAGACGTCTCCGTACCGATCATCGAGACTCTAATAAACCGGCCTGTGTTCCGTGACTCCTATGCACCTAGAGCTCTGATACCAACTTGTCACGACCCCAGTTCGCCCTCCGTGAACATGTCGTGATGGCACCTAGTCCATATGACTAGGTAAGCCTAACAATGCGGAATAACAACAAAATTGCGGAAATAAGTAAATAAAAGAAAGCTGAACACTCTAAGAGAAAGACTGTATATAAATGCCACTTGGCATATACAACTCAAAACAATATGGCAATCTACAAAATCACCCCAAAACCCGGAAACTCACGGGAAACACAGGCTAGCAGAATATAATACACTGCTCTAACTCCAGAATGTCTATACAACTGTAAGGAAGGAATAAACTTTTCACAAAAACTGGAATAAGATAGAGACTCCTGGTCTGCGGACGCGGCAGATGTACCTTGAAGTCTCTGATGTATCTCTCAACCTCGGGGATAGTACGCCTGAGTGGAGGTACCTGGATCTGCACATGAAAAACATGAGCAGGAAAGGGTATGAGTACACCACAACAATACTCAATAAGTGTCAAGCCTAACCTCGGTCGAGTAGTGACGAGGAAGGTCAGGGCCCTACTGAGATCAAACAATATAATAGGAATTTATGGTATGAAAACAGGCGGTAATAGCGAGTACAACAGTGAAATCAGACAGGTCAAACAAGGCAATAACTAAACACAAGAACAGAGTAAACCTGGAATATGTACAACATAATAACAATGGTAACAATGAGGATCTCCCGGGATACCGTCTCGTAGTCCATCATATGTATATCCGAAGGATCTCCCCGGATACCGTCCCGTAGTCCCAAAGTAAATATGCAGGGGGATCTCCCGGGATACCGTCCCGTAGTCCCAAAATAAATACACAGCCACAATAAGAAGACGTTTAGAATTAGAGTGCATAAAATACAAGGCAACAGGTAATTCTAGTCTAACATACTTCACGTAGTGCAATAAAGGCAATTTAAGCAAATAAGCAATTCAGGCAAGTATGCATGATTTTCTAAGCTAACATAGACTATAATTGCAAGAAGAATAAAGCAGGTAAGAAAGAAACTCAATCTAAATATTTAAAGTAAAACCAGATTTTTCAACAATTTGCACAAGTACGTGCTCGTCACCTCACGCACCAGGCATTCAATTACCAAACATCACATCCTAAGGGGAAAGGTCCCCCACACAAAGTTAGACAAGCCACTTACCTCGAACCGGCTCAAAATCAACTTGAAATCACACGTTTGCCACGAGTATCCGACTCCAAATGGCCCAAATCTATACAATTCAATTACATATCGTAAATAACATCTCATGCAACAGATTATACTGTTTAATTCAAGCTAAGGCGCGAAATTATGTAAAATGACCAAAACTCCCCTCGGGCCCACGACTCGGAATCGGGTAAAAGTCATATTTTTCGGACACCCATTCACTCACGAACTCATTTAGCTAGAAACAATCGAAATTCGACACCAAAACCTCGCAATTTTCGAGAATTTCGGATTGGGAAATCTCATCCCTTTCCTATGGTTTTCCCCCCATTTTTGATAATTAAACTAAAGAAAACAACGGGAATTAATGGTCTAACAATGAATTAGGATTAGGAAATGTTACCTATGATCTTTCTCTTTGAAATCCACAGAAAATCGCCAATCCTAGAGGCCTCACACGATTTTTGGATTTATGAACCCAACTCTCGGATTCTTGGAATAAAATACCCAGGCAATCCGCACCTGCGGACTCGATCACCGCACCTGCGGAAAAAGCATCGCAGGAGCGAAATTCATTAAAGTTGAACTAGGGCCGCACCTGCGGAACTCAGGTCGCACCTGCGACCACTGGCCCAAGACTCCCCTAAAGCACCTACGATCAATGCCACCGCGCCTGCGAGGCCGCACCTTCAGAAAATCCTTCGCAGGTGCGAAGACACCAGAAGGTGCCTGGTTCAGCAACTACAATAACCCAAACTTCAACCGTTAAGCATCCGAAACAACCCCGAGGCCTCCGGGACCTCAACCAAAACCACCAACCAACCCTAGCACCTCATTTGAACTAGGTCGAGCCTTAAAAACACATCTCTTAACATCAAAAACATCGATTATGCATAGGTTCAAGCCTAGAAACTTAAGAAAATTCCGAATTCACATCCGACGCCGAAACACGTCTAAACTTATCCGAATGATCTCAAATTTTGCACACATATCCCAAATGACATGATGGTACTACTGAAACTTCCGGAATTCCATTCCGACCCTCGGATCAAGAATTCACTATCGGACCGGAAACTCCAAAAATTCAAACTTCGGCATTTCAAGTCTAAATGAGCTACGGACTTCCAAAATACATTCCGAACACACTCCCAACCCTGAAATCACCTAACAGAGCTAACGGAACCATCGGATTTCCATTCCGAAGCCGTCTTCACACTGCTCCGACTACGGGCAACTTTCCAACACTTAAGCTCTCATTTAGGGTCTAAATATCCCAAAACTCTCCGAAACTTAAAACCGAATGTCCCGGCAATTCAATTAAGCAGAAATAGACTTGGGGAAAACAATTAACAAGGGATCGGGACGTAAATTCTTAAGATGACCGGCCGGGTCGTCACACTAACATACTCCCTCATCTGCCATTAAGAGTAGAATATGTTCTCCTCATCTGCCATTTTGTGATGCAGAGTGAAGACATGCTTTGAGGAGAAAGCTTATCTCCTGAAAACCAGAGGCGGAGCTAGCCTATTAGGTGCAAATTCAGCCAAATCGAGTCACTTCTACTTAAACACTATATTTGTAGTAAAAAATTAATTAAATATATATAAACATTTAACTGCGTATCCAATAACTAAGACAACTATGCATGCTACATTTGATTTGTAAATTCTGCTGAGTGAACTCATCAAGAACTGCAACTGCAAGTTCCTAGAGAGACCAATTAAGGCATTTGTGCTATATATCATAAGAGAACTATTCTCCAGCATCCAACTACATTGGCTATAGAAGCAGTGAAGCACATCAGTGAAAACTTTGTCAAATGTGGCTTTCACATATTTTGCATTTTTAATGAGCAACTGTCAGTAATTCAAACAGAGTGAGAACGTTTGCGTTTAATTTGTTGACTCTATCGCAAGAGATGAAATAATCAAGTTCCACATGCAGACACTACTAATACACTGTGCTATGAATTAGGTAATCCATATGTACAACTACGGAGTTCCTAGTTCACTCAATATCTGTGCTAGTGGGATTTAGCAGGTACCGCTAGTGCCGAGGGGCACACACGCGGTTCCAATAACCATAACCAAAAGAACAAAAAAGAGTTCCTGGTTCCTGAAACCTCTATTTTCCTCTTCTTTCGGATAAAAATCAGACTGCTCGTTGAACAGAAAACAGTAAAAGTAAAGGTTAAAGAGTAGAATAACATATCTGTAGACATCCCAGGCATCAAGAATACTGCTGCAGCTACTGGCAACAAGGACAGCAGCTCACTCAATTCCGGCTGGATATATTTTGAATTCACTATCATATTTGTTCTTTACCTAGACATGGTCGTGATGCCATTGCTGGAATCAATGTTCACAGATTCTAATATATTACTTAAAGATCTTTTTAGTTCTAACATATGTAGTGTTTCAATAGAGACTGATTGCTTTCAGATGAAATAAATAGGCGGTTGATATACAAAATATAAGAATACAAGAGATGAGGCACAAATATATTAAAACTAAGTCTTTCTTTATCCTCTGTATAGCACTGACAACGTTGACGGAGAGGAGAAAATGTTCAGTTCATACCGGAAAGGCGGAAAAATACCAACTGTATTTGATACATCATAATAAATTTCTGTAGGAGGGCCAAGTAATATGTCAGTCAAATGACCTACTTCTTAGTGGTCTTTTTCTTTGAACTGGAGTTAGCAGCCAGTGGTTTGGGATGTTTTTCAGCTTCACTTGGGTCCAACCAACTGCGAGGATGGCGATTATAGACGGGCCAGTTGGGGATGGTGACAAGGACAGTAAAGACAACACCACCAGCGTATGTTAACAGCATAGTTTGAAACGAGCCCAACGCATAGCCTGTGACAAATGCTACCACAGCAAAGCTCACCAGTAATATCTGCATCATTTGTTCTACTAGCTTCTGTCCTTGCCAATCCATCTCTACAATAGACGGTACAGAAACAAATGAAAAAATGCACATTATCACAAAACAAGCACAATAGAGGTAAGTCCTATTTCTACTTAAATCAATCCATCCAATCAACTATGCATTAGTACCAACTCACATACTAGTTGGGATAAGTTATATGAATCATTTGTTTCTCAATAAAGTGGCTATTAGAAATCATGTAAATCATTGTGCTCAATTTGGCCCTTTTTACTGGATAACCAAAGGGCAACCTTCTATCCTTCTCCATTTAAATACCAGGATTTTGTCTGCGACAAGGTACAAACCCGTAATGTGCACTTAACCCACACTTAACAAGTTGTGTCCATACCATTAGCTATTAGGCGAAAGCTCTGGGGGCTTCTGTTCTCCGTTCTATCTGGGTCAAATTTGCTTTCTAAAGCGGGCTTCTCTACAACTAGTGATTCCCTAAATCTCTCATTTATCCATATACCAACATAGAAGTCTCTAACTAGATTAAAAAGGTATTGGCAAATAGCGGAATGCAGGTATAACAACAACAACAACAAAGCTTGATTCAACTAGTTGGTATCACCTTTATTTCTATTTGCTTCAATTGTGCCTTACTACTCTTTCTACATGATAGAAAAAAGAAAGCTCAAATTTCCCATTCCCATATCAGCTCCCAAAGAGAGTTAGTAATTCTTTCTAGCAGCACCCAAGGATGTAGCCTAGTGGTCAATGAAGTGGGACGAGACCATAAATTCTAGGGGAAGCAAAAAATACCAGGTGACCTCTTTCCATTTGCCTAAGCCTTGGTAAGCAGAGTTATCCGGTGGTTATGTTGGGAGGTAGCAAATAACCGGTGAAATAGTCGAGGTGTGTGCAAGTTGGCCTGGACACTCTGTTATAAAAAAAGAGAAGTCTTTCTAGAAAATACTCAATAAGAAAAATGTATACCAATATACAAATTCTCCCTTCAATTGAAAGAAAGAGAAAATAGAATCTCTATCTTTTACATCACTATATTTGTGAAAATCTCCAATATTATGAAAAATATATAGCATGTGCCGTTTTTCTTCTTTTACATAACGAAAAATTACTGAAACTCGATATTCTCTGTTAAAAGGCCACTTATAATTCACTTAGAAAAATACAAAAGCAGAGATCTTCGCCGGAAACCTAGTTTAATAATTTGTACTTCCAAAAAACGTTATTCTTCAGCAAATAATAAATTTTTGATTAAGGTTGATTGAATTCACAGATTTCAAGGCAAAACACAATTGATTGGATCAACGGATATAAATCAGCAAGAAATGTGATAAAATACAACCCGTAAAATAAAAACCCCAGATTTATTTTGGGCACAGCAACTTACCGGTGTCAGTCAAGCGGAGCACCGATCGACAAAATAAAACTAACACACAGAACGACAAAATTGAAAGAAAAAACAGGAGAGCCAGTAAAACTCACCGGCGACGATTGACGGCGGAGTTGACAAGAGGAGAGAGAGATAGAGTGCGCGCGAGGGAGAGAATAGGTAAAGAGAACTAAATTTTTAATAAAAATAAAAACTATGTCCATTTATAAGTTGCTCGTTACAAAAATTAGTCAATTCATAAAATATTATTATTATTATCCAAATATCAATAATATTAGCCAATTAGTTATTTGTAGTAAAAAAATATCAAATTTTTACTTTTTTAGTGGGTGTTATTAGAATAGATTGAGTACATCTTAAGTAGTTTCAATCTCAATTTTGGGATGATTTGATGAAGTTTTGAGGTGGTCTGAATTGAAAATTCGAAGTAAAAACTGAACATGAAAAAAATGATATATATATATATATATATCACACTGTGTATCATTTGTGTATCATATATGTATCATATTTGTATCAATTGTGTATCACATGTATATCCATGTATGTATGTGAGATACATGCATGATACATGTTTGATCCATGTGTCGCGGAAGAATTTTTTGAGCTTGATTTAATTATGAATTTTGATACAAAACCAGTCCAAATCACCTCCAATCTTCCTCAAATTTTGTATATTGACTTATCTATATGTTTTCAATGAATTTCAACTATACCCATTGAAAAATTTCTTTCCTTGCTTAGATTTGGAGTATTGTATATTTTTTTATATTTCATCACCTTATTTGCTAACTCATTCATAAAATTTCCTTTCCGTCTTGCATCTAATGTTGCTAATCCGCTTAAAAATATGGAAGGTGATTTTTGCATGTGATTCTTTGAGAGAAAGAACCTTGTTTATTTGGTTTTTCGATTTTTATATGTACTTGGTTAGTTTTGGTAAGTCTATGACTAATGACTAGAGGTTAATAAGTTGAAACTTATTTGGGACATTTGTGTAATAAAATATGTTTAAAATGTTAAATTTTTGCAACTAATACATACAATATGTATCTTTATTTCCTTTTTTTTCTCTCTTTTTTCTGTGAGCAACTTACACAATCGTCAGGTTAAGAATAGAGTTGTTCAAAACCGAAGCATAACGTTAATCAAATTGAAGCGATAGCTTATTGGTTTATTGGTATTCGGTTATCGTAATAAATAGTGAATGGATTGAGATTTTATAATTAACAGTTTAACGGTTTGGGGGCGAGTTACTCAATTTATCGGATAAACTGTTAATCATTAAGAATTTTAATATTTATACTTTTACCTCCTTATGCATGACAATATGTGTATCTTCGTTACGCAGTTGATTTCTTCTAAAAGAGGTCATAACCTCTATGGCAAGTCTTCATTGAGTATTCAAAAAATTTGATCTAGAGATTATTCTATATCAATCCGCTCGTTGTCTTATTGGATGGCTAGCAAATTACTATATTTAAAATTCGATAACCAATAAGTCGAACCGTTAAATATAATTATCCGCCCGATAACCGATAAGCCCGTTTTCCATGATTTTTTGTAAGTTTTTTAATTTTTTTGAGTTTTTCAAAAATCAAAAAATGGTAAAAATTAAGATTTTTGATACATGTCTTCGCACACTTTATCTTAAATTATGATTTAATAAATATTGGATCTCAATAAGTTTTTGCTTGCTAAGATAGCATAATGTACTAATACGACAACTATACTACTATAAGTTACACGAGATCTTATATACCATTTTATACGAAATGAAACGCAAAATAAGAATACTGTTATAATATAATAAAAGAAGAAGAAGAGCATTGCATAGAAAAACATAGAGATAATTCTTATTGATTTGGGATGAATTACAATGGAATATGACCCCTCTATTTATAGGGAATGAATGACTTAGCCACCAAGTAAATCCCTAAAATCTCTCTAAAATATAGGCATTCACCTTAAATAGAATTCTATTTATAACACTCCCCCTTGAATGTCTATTCAATAGATAATGTGCCTCATTAAAACCTTAACTAAAATAAAACCCAGCGGGAAAAAAATTCTTGTGAAGGAAAAAGAGTACACATATCTAACAATATGCTTTTTGGTTGCCTCGTTAAGAACCTTGCAAGGAAAATCCAGTGGGACAAAATATTTGTAAAGGAAAAAGAGTATAACGCGTATTAACTCCAACTGATGAGAGCATCGATTAACATCCTTGAGTCTTCACATCCCAGTCTTGTGCACTAGCTTCTTAAAAGTTGACGTCGCCAGAGATTTGGTGAATAAATCAGCCATATTAACTCCAATGAATATGTTGCACCTTGAAAATCCTCACTATCACATAATCATACTTATAGTTATAGCAAGATACAGATGTGCACAAATTACACTTAGAATGTAGTACTTTATGACCAAGAATTATATATGCTTAAATTTAAATCCTTCAGGGGTTATCATATAAGTTAAGTCATGTAAGCCATATGAATGGACTTTAGATGCATACAAGTTTTTATGTCATGCTATACATAAGATAGATAAAAGTGATTGCACGCACCATTGACTTTACACTTTCAAGTGTTTGTACTGCATGTCCAAAACTATATGTCTTTCATATGAAACCAATTATGTTCTAATTGTGACTCTTTCATTTGGACAGACGTAAGATCCTCACCTATACTTAGCGCTATCATAGATGTCGTCGACGAACAATCATATCAGTTCCAACCTGCTTTTTTCATAAAGACATGACATAGAGATCTTCATTCATATTTTTAGGTTCCTGAACCTCTCCTGAGATTTTATGAAGTATTATGTCATGTGATCTTTTAAATCACTTTCCTCCTTATTATGATCATTTTGATCATTTGCTCATCTTTTTTATCAAGAATTTTATTTGAAGCCGATTTGTCTATATGCTTTAAGCGTACCATAAACTTTGTTTTTCTTGGACTTATTCTAATATGAGCGTTTACAGTGAGAATATAGTTACCTTCTTTGGGTCAGTAAATACGTCTGGCATGCATTGCATTGCAGATAAATCATCCTTTTATGAACTTCAAGTTCATATTATCTTTAAGGATCTAGAGGTACAAATGATAATTCATTCCACGTAACTTTTTCTCAACTATTTATTTTGTCTCCCCCTCATGTTAGAAAAACTAACTTTTTCCCTCAATTTTGGGAACCCATCTTTATGCATTATGGTGTTAATCAAAATATGCACCGCATGTTGATACCCAATTTTTTTCATATATATTTCAAAAAATACGTATATACTTTCAAAATAGTGCATGAGCATCAACTAGTATTTTTTCATAATTTTCTATAACTTTAAAAGATTTTTAATTAATTTATTCCAGCATTTTATTATCTAAATAATTACTAATTGCATCATAAATAAATTTTATAATTATTTATTGCTTAACTTTTATCATTTATATTGATATTAAGCTTTGATCATTTTATGCATAATTACATTGTATCTTTAGGCTATAATTGCAATAACTTTGCAACAATAGCCCATATATGCATAATTACATTATTTACACGTAAACTGAATTTTTATAATATTAAGTAATTATTTTAAATCATTTTCATATACAAATAGAATTTTTCATCATTTTTTAATTATTTTTATTAATTATTTTATTAATTTAAGAACATAAACCTTTTTATTAAATTTTTCGGACCTACCCAATAGCCCAATACCATATCAACCCAATAACCTAATAATTCAATACCCATCACCCTGACCCAACTACCCATACCCGTCTAATAACTCGCCCCGCCTATATCTAATCCTGGGTTGATCTCAGAAGATCAACGACCCTAAATCAACCTTCCCTTTTTAATATACCAAGACCCAAAACCCTACATTCATTTCCCCCAACCCGCCGTCCTTGGATATTCTCCTCTCTTCTCTCTCACCTCCTCAAACCCTAGCCCCGCTGTCACACATTTTGCCGCTTGATTCATGAGATTTTCCTTCGACCCCCTACCTTATTTGGCTTCATCTCTACTGGTTATACGATTTTTATGTTACTTGATGTGAATCTCAAGAGACTCGAACCAAATCTGGTTCAAAGTTTCTCATATCTCGATTATTCCGTCTATGTTCACTCCAATACCTGTGAGTACGAATGTTTTCGTATTTTTATGGTTTCAAATCTCTAGTTCAAACCATATTTGGTTCACTCCTGTTTATTTTTCTATGAACCTGACTTTTCCTGGATAAATATGCTTAGATCTGAAACAATTTAGTATTTGTTTTGGTATTTCCCTATTAAAATTTTGATATTTCTGTTTCTTACAGCTTTTATTATTTTATGACCGATTTTTATCCTACAATTAGGGTTTTGGTTCTAATGTATTTTTGCAAGAAAGTATTTTAACATTTAAAGGTTTCATATCTGATTTTCTTATTTACTTTTCGACTGATTTTTACTTGCTATCTCTTAGGGTTACGATTATTTAGTACTGTTTCTGCCGACTTGCCTTTAATTTTGTCAATTAAGTGTTAATTGATTAGGGTTTGAAATCAGCTTTTCTTTAGTACCAATATTTCCTTATTGGACTTCACTTATTCTTACCTTATTTAGACTAATATGTGATTAATAACTTGTGCTATTTTTCTTAATTCCCTTACTGACCTGATTTTTATTCTTTGATTATTAGAGTCAACTTATAATTGGTTTTTTGGAATTATTTCTTACCTTATTTAACCTAACTCTTAACTACTAATTGATTCCGAATAAGGTTTTTCCTTACATTAAGTATTACCTTGCTCGATTTTGTCCTGTTGATTGATCCATGCTGACCTTAATTGATTGTTAATTAATTTTCATACCTTATTTGTGTATGATTGATTCCTTACCTTATTAGTTTGCTTCATTGTGTGCTATAAAAGCCCCTTCCTTGTTCTGATTTTCAACACGCTTTACAACCCCTTGAGAAATAACTTTTTCACTAAACAACTTTACAACTTTCAAACTTTCTGTTTCTCAAAAAAAAAAAAAAACTTAAGCTCTCTCTTTGTTCTATTGTTCTGATTTCTGCACTATTTGGCCGGCTGGAAGCCAAGGCCAGTTCTCTGGAACTCAAATTGCTATTTCATTCATGTTTGCTTCCTTCTCAACTGGTATGCCTTAACTCCTATTATTCTATTATGTTCTATTGCTTTATTCGATTAGTCTATTTAAATCTTCAGCATGATTCTGCTTTCTATGTGACTACATGATCCAACTTAGTGATAATGCTAAACTAAGTTACTTCCAATAATGTGACTCCTCTTCCCTAAGTTAGCTAAATGTTCAAGTCTGATTTTGAACTTTGCTAGACACTGTAAGCATGCAATCATATGTTATATGTCAAGTTTGTTTTTGTCTGTGTTCAAGCCATGATTGCTTTAATATTTAACCTAATCACATGGCAATCTGCTTGAACTACATGCTGAACATGAACTTTGTTTGTTTCTTGGTGCAGTTCTGTTTGCAATTCTGTATTCTGAATTTGCTTGCTTCTGAAGTTGAACTATTTTTTAACCTATCCCCTTACCCTTTATGCACTGTTTTCAAACTCCTATTCTTAGTTATTTAGGTTCTTACCACCCCCAATGTGAGCACTGCCTAAGGTCCTTGAGACTCCTCTGAACTCTGACTCATTAGGGCTGGTCTTCCAATCTTTTATGAACTATTTTTATGAGTGTGGTTTTGGTGTGAGCATTGTCCGGGGTCCCTGAGGCCCTTAGAAACTTTGACACACTAGAAACCCAATTTTGTGTGCCATGGATGGACCACTATTATGCTCCAGAGTTGCTATGTTTGAGGGACTGGTTCCTAGGTTTATATTAGGCCTATGAAGGCTCCCTATAGTGTAATGGATACTATTATGTAATTTATTCATTCTGGGTTGTAATAATCTCTGTAATAATAGATTTGGGGTTTATTAGTAAAAGCAGGGGAGTTTTCTTTATATCTTTGTCAAACTTGGGTAGAAATCCTTCCTATAGGTTTAATTATGTCAATTGAACCATGTGAATGCTGTAGTTGTTTAGAGATCCTGCCTATAAGAATTTCCCGATTTTGTATTTCTACATTTTTGCATACTAGAGATCCTGCTCATAGGATTTTCGTTAATTCTGCATTAGCAATCCTATTCATAGGATCCACACATATTTTAACTCAACATGCATTAGTGATCATGTCTATAGGGTTCTGTTTGAATAATAACCTTTCATTGGCAATTTGCTTAAAATTCTGCCCACATACTAATATATATCATGTCTACAGGAGTTTAAATCAACCAACACCTAGATATCATATTTATAGGAGTTTAAATCAATTCTACAATTAGAAAGTATGCCTATAGGATCCAGAAGGGGTAAAAACCTATCTTTATGGGTTAAAATCAGTAACTCACTTAGAAACTATGTTATAGGTTTGTAAATAATAAACTCGTAGATTCCATGCCTATAGGGTTCTGTTAATCAGTTCTAAGTTCGACCAATTCTGGTTATCACTTAGGAAATCCTGTAGGAGTTGCTAATGATTCTGGACCAAAAAAATTGTGATATCTTGATGCCTGGAAATGCCCAGATTCGAAGCCTAATAAAATCAGTAGGCAAACTAATGGTTCTCGATGCTCGCCATAATAAACTGCTTCTTTACATTCTGTTTCTGCTCATCTAGATATCCTTCCTATAGGGTTCTAAAATTAACAAAGTTTGCTGGTTCAATTGCGTGCATTTGTTGTCTACTTGTGGAGGTCAATGTGAGCCCTTATTTGTTCCTTAAATGAAAGTTCTATCTGTATTTTGTTCGTCGCCTAGATTTCACATTTTTAATTGAGATAGCTCAGTCTAGAACCACCCTAAATAGAGGTCCCAAATACCTCCAGGACCATAGTTAAGGGAGGGGTAGTGCACACATAAGGAACGAATTAGAAGCTATTAGAACGCTTAGGTAACAACTGAAAGATAGTAATTGGGTAGTAAAGAAGATGATGACCCGTGCGCTAATACTATGAGTAACACCCCAACTCGGGGAAGTTACAAAGTATTGCATGGAATGATCCTACAGGCTAAAAAACCTAGGACGACCTTTAATTATGTTTAAAGTAATTTGTATTTGTCCAATTTTTTTTTTTCCTTTTAGACTAATTCACTTAATTAAGTTCGGCCGGGGCCTACCGTTGTGGACCTCGAGGGTGCCTAACACCTTCCCCTCAAGGTAATTTCGAGCCCTTACCCGATCTATGGTGATGCAAACTGGTTTTATGAGTTAATTACTCTAGATGCCCTAACGCACCTTAATCCGTTAGGTGGCGACTCTTCAAATCCCTTACCCAATTCCAAAAAGAAAGAGTTGTCCAGAAATGTCGAAATCCGATTTCGCGAGAAAAAAGGGGGGTGCGACACCACACATCAATAATAATAAGATGAAATTATTTGGTTCCTGACCCTGAACCACTTGTGAGGGGAGAATGTAATATACTTTTGTATATAATGTATATCAAACTGATATAAATAACTTTGTTCTCATAAGTAATAGTTTAGCTATTAAGTTAAGGCACTCAATAAATTATTTTGCTAAACCAACTGTGATGTAACCCAATTTATCAAGTTGAACTCTCTTGAATAAAAAATCTGAAAATTATGCTCGAAATTAAATTATTGAGCAAGTTACCTCGCAAACACCAGGTTGCGGGTTAATAATAATCGCACATGTAACCTTCTCATAGATACATCTTATGTGGTATACATGGCAGGTGAATGGGCCCATACTCCTTTGATATTTTCAGCATTTATAGGATTTGATCCCAATTTTAGTTGGTCTATTAATTAATGAGAACAAGAAACATAAGAGAATTCGTAAAGAACTTTCTAATTCTTTAATATTTACCCATGGGAATTGTCTTTTATTTTTTATCACGACCCAAAATCTACCGGTCGTGATGGCGCTTATCATGAAACTAGACAAGCTTAAATCCAACATTTTTCTTTTATTTCAGTAAAACACCCGTTAGATTTAACAACGAAATGGTGTAACATAAATAAAAGCCAAAATTTTAAAACACAAGGTTAACCCAAATATACAATACCACTGTCCCAATAATCGGTGCGTCACTGAGTACGTGAGCATCTAAAAAAGCGGGACATAGTCCACAAAATCTCTATAAACTTAAACATCAAAGTAAAATGAACTAAGGAAGAGAAGATCGAGGTCCGCGAACGTCATGCAGCTACCTCAATAGTCTCTAACTCCAACACAGAGAATCAGCAGCTGCCGCCGTGTCCAGAAACGCCTGGATCTGCACACAAGGTGCAGGGAGTAATGTGAGTACAACAACTCAGTAAGTAACAGGTCCAAACTATGGACTGAAGATAGTGGCGAACTCAACCGGTACAAATAACACGAAACAAACGTACGAAAACATAGAGATGCTCTTAAAGCAATTTAGGCAAAATCATCACTGTAAGTAAAGCAATGTCGAACAGTGTATTGAAGATAACTCTACTGTCACTACATGCCAATGCATGTACTGAAAATGATGCACCATAAAATCAACCTCAAATTCCCTCACTCTCGATATCTCAACCACTCGGTACCACATATGGCTCAATCGGCCCAGGAAAGATCCATCCCGGAATATATATACACAACACATGACCATAGGTCATCCAGTACCGAGGACCAAGGGTAATCCAACCCTACGGAGAAGATCCATCTCCAGGTGATAAGTACTTCGGATAATATCCATGTCCATGGAAGATCCATCCCTCAATCATATCAACCGCGCTCACTAGGGTGTTTTACAGACTCCGGAGGGGCTCCTACATCCCAAGCGCTATCAAAATCATCAATATAACTGCTACGGCATGCAACCCGATCCCATAACTATCACTCATAACAGGCTCTCGGCCTCACTCAGTCATCAACCTCTCCAGTCTCACCACGGGCTCACATTGTCATGAAAATGACCCGGAACAAATGATGTGATAAATCAATAAATTACCGAGACTGAGATATGATATAAAGATGCATGATCATGACTGAGTATGAAATAATAAATGAAACTAATGAGGTGACAGCAATAAACGACCACTAAGAATCCCAACAATATCGGCACAAAGCCTAAACATGATATCTAGCATGGTGTACAGCTTAACTAATTCATCATATGATGGAAACATGGATATTAACAGGATAGAGTCACTAAAAGGTGTCATGAAATCATCCAGGACACAATTCTCACGGTGCACGCTCGCCCGCCCGCCACTTGGCATGTGCGTAACCTCAATACTAATCACATAACACATAGTTCGGGGTTTCGAACCCTCAGAACCAAGTTTGGAAGCATTACGTACCTCAAACCAAGCAAAATCCTACTCCGGGATTCCCTTGCCTCTCGATTTGGCCTCTGAATGCATCGAATCTAGCCACAAGTAATACATCACAATCAATATCAAATTATAGGCAAAATCCTGAAATTTACTCTACTCGGCCCCCCGGGCCAACGTCTCGAAATTCGACAAAAGTCACAAAACCCAGAACACCATTCACTCACGAGTCTACCCATACAAAATTTACCCAAATCCGACATCATTAGGCCCCTCAAATCCCCAAATTATTCCCTCAAATTCTCAAGCCATAATATCCAAATTTCACCTCAAAACCACACATTCTAGGTGGGGAAAACAATGGGAAATCAATATTATTGATTAAAAACAAGAACAAGGAGGTTACCTCAACAATCCTCCTCAAAATCGCCTAAACTCGAGTTCAAAATATGGAAATGAAGTCTAATTCACGAACCCTCATTTTTAAACATTCTGCCTAGGCTTTTTGCACTTGCGGCCTCATTTATGCGCCTGTGGAACCGCACCTGCGGTTAGCTCTCCGCACCTCCGAAAACCACTTAAGTTCCCCAGGTCCCGCACTTGCGCACCAACTTCCACACCTGCGGAAGCACACCTGCACCTAGACATCCGCTTCTGCGGAACTGGGCCACTCACCTCTCTTCGCATCTGCGACCACCACTTGCACATGCGGTTCTCCCCAGTACAATATACTTCCGCACCTGCGCAATCCCAGCCGCACCTGCGGCCAAACCCTCGCAGGTGCAATTTCACCAGCAACAACCAACTTCAGCAACTTCTCAAATCTCCAACTTGATCCATTAACCACCCAAAACACACTCGAGACCCTCGAGACCTCAACCAAACATGCCAACAAGTCAAATAACCCCATACGAACTTAGTTAAACCTTCGAATCACTCAAAACAAAATCAAAACACCAAATCACCCTCACATTCAAGCCTAAGAACTTCTAAACTTCCAAAATCCGCAAATGACGCCGAAACCTACCAAACCACGTCCGAATGACCTCAAATTTTGCACACACGTCACAGATGACACTAAGAACCTAGTACAACTTCCAGAAATCCATTACGACCCCGATATCAAATTTTCCACTGCCGACCAAAATCGCCAAGTTTCCAACTTTTGCCAATTCAAGCCTAATTCTACTATGAATCTCCAAATCACTTTCCGAACGCGCTCCTAAGTCCAGAATCACCTAATGAAGCTAACCGAACCATAAAAATCTAAATCCGATATTGTTTACACATTAGTCAACATCCAGTTGACTTTTCTAACTTAAGCTTATCCCAAAGAGACTAAGTGTCTTAATTCACTCTGAAGCCACTCTGGACCCGAACTAACTAATCCGGTATAACACAATATAACTGAATTACATAAACAAAAAAGCAGAAATAGGGAAAATGGGGAAATAACTCTCGAAACGACCGGCTGGGTCGTTACATCCTCCCCCTTTTAAACAAACGTTTGTCCTCGAACGAGTGTAGAAACATACCATGAGTCTCAAATAGGTGTGGATATTTTCTCCGCATCTATCGCGGTCTCCCAGGTGGCCTCCTCCACAAGTTGACCTCCCCACTGCACCTTCACTGAAGCTATGTCCTTTGACCTCAATTTTCAAACCTATCGATCCAAAATAGCCACCGGCTCCACATCATAAGTCATATCACCCTCCAACTGAATCGTGCTGAAGTCCAAAAGATGGGACAGATAGCCAACATACTTTCGTAGCATGGAAACATGAAATACCGGATGCACATTCGACAAGCTAGGTGGCAAGACAAGCTTATAATCCACCTCCCCTATCCTCTGAAGCACCATAAAAGGCCCAATGAACCTGGGGCTCAACTTGCCCCTCTTCCCAAATCTCATAACACCCTTCATGGGTGATACCTTCAGCAAAACCTTCTCCCCAACCATAAAAGACACATCACAGACCTTCTTGTCCGCATAACTCTTTTGCCTAGACTGCGTCGTGCGAAGCCGCTCCTGAATCAATCTCACCTTATCTAATGCATCATGGATCAAGTTTGTACCCAAAAGCCTAGCCTCACCTGGTTCAAATCATCCCATCGGATATCTACACCTCCTCCCATATAATGCCTCGTATGGAGCCATCTGAATACTCGACTGATAACTGTTATTATATGCAAACTCCGCGAGCGGTAGAAACTGGTCTCATGAATCCCAAAGTCAATAACACAAGCGCGCAACATGTCCTCCAATATTTGAATAGTGCGCTCGGACTGCCGGTCCATCTGAGGGTGAAAAGCTGTGCTCAACTCAACCTGAGTACCCAACTCTCGCTGCACGACCCTCCAAAACTGTGACGTAAACTGAGTACCTCTATCTGAAATGATGGAAACTGGGACACCATGCAGGCGAACAATATCACGAATATAAATCTCAGCTAACGGCTCTGAAGTGTAAGTAGTACCAACTGGAATGAAGTGCGCGGACTTGGTCGGCCGATCCACAATGACCCAAATAGCATCAAACTTCCTCGAAGTCGGTAGGAGCCCAACTACAAAGTCCATGGTGATCCGCTCCCACTTCCACTCCGAGATCTCTATAGCAAGCCACCCGGTCTCTGATGCTCATACTTAACCTGTTGACAGTTGAGACACCAAGCTACAAACCCAACTATATCCTCCACTAATAGTGCTATCTCAAATCCTGGTACATCTTCGCGACACCCTGATGGATGGAATACCGCGAGCTCTGGGCCTCTTCAAGAATCAACTCCCGAAGCTCATCCACATTAGGAATGGATATCCGGCCCTGCATCCTCAACACACCGTCATCACCAATAGTCACATCCCTAGCATCACCTCGCCGGACCCTATCCTGTAGAACGAGCAGGTGGGGGTCATCATATTGACACTCCCTGATATGGTCATAAAGAGAAGACCTGGAGACCACACAAGCCAATATCCGACTCGGCTCCTAAATATCCAACCTCATAAGCTGGCTTGCTAAGGCCTGAACATCCAATGCCAAGGGTCTCTCTGCTGCCGGAAGATATGCTAAACTCCCCAAACTCTCTGCCCGGTGACTCAAAGCATCGACCACCATATTGGTCTTCCCCGGATGGTACAAGATAGTGATATCATAGTCTTTAAGAAGATCCAACCATATTCACTGATGCAAATTAATATCCTTGTGCTTAAACAGATGATGCAGACTCCGGTGATTAGTATAGATCTCACAATGAACCCCATATAAATAATGACACCAAATCTTCAAGGCGTGGACAATGGTTGCTAACTCAAGATCATGGACATGATAAATCTTCTCATGGGTCTTCATCTGGAACGAGGCATAGGCAATCACCCTACCCTCCTGCATTAGAACACATCTAATGCCTATCCTCGAGGCATCATAATACACGGTGTAAGAACCTGAAGCTGATGATAGAACTAACACTAGAGCTGTGATCAAAGCAATTTTGAGCTTTTGAAAGCTCCCCTCACACTCATCCGACCACCTGAATGGAGCACCCTTTTGGGTCAATCTGGTCAAGGGCGATGTAATAGACGAAAATCCCTCCATAAAGAGACGGTAATAACCCTCCAAACCAAGAAAAATCCTAATCTCCATGGCTGAGGATGGTCTGGGCCAACTCTGCACCGCCTCTATCTTCTTCGGATCCACCTGAATACCCTCACTAAACACCAAGTGTCCCAAGAATGCTACTGAACCGAACCAAAACTCACACTTAGAGAACCTTACATAAAGCTTCTCCTCCCTCAATATCTGTAATACAACCCTTACTGAGCATGCTCCTCCTATCTACGAGAGTACACCAGGAAATAACGAATGAGTCCAAGTAGGGCTGAAACACATTGTTCATCAAATGCATGAACGTTGATGGGGCATTGGTCAGCCTAAAAGACACCAACAAGAACTCATAATGACCATAACGGGTCCTGAAAGCTATCTTAAGAATATCCGAATCCTGAATCTTCAGCTGATGATAACCGTACCTCAAATCAATCTTGGAGAACACCCTCGCTCCCTGAAGTTGGTCAAATAAGTCATCAATACGAGGTAAATGATACTTGTTCTTGACTGTGACCTTATTCAACTGCCTGTAATCAACGCACATCCTCATGGAACCATCCTTCTTCTTCACAAATGGAACCGGTTCACCCCAAGGTGACACACTAGGACGAATAAAGCCCTTATCAAAGAGTTCCTGAATCTGTTCTTTCAACTCCTTCAACTCCGCGGGTTCCATACGATACGACAGAATAAAAATGGGATGAGTGCCCGGCACCAAATCAATATCAAAATCAATATCCCTGTCAGGCGGCATGCCTGGCAGGTCTGCAGGAAACACATCCGAAAAATCACGTACTACCGAGAAAGAATCAATGTTAGGAGTCTCTACACTAACATCCCTCACAAAATCCAAATAACATAGGCAACCCTTCTCAACCATACGCTGAGACTTCAAATAGGAAATCACCCTACTTGGGACATAATCTATAGAACCGCTCCACTCAACCCTCGAAAATCCCGGTATCGCCAACGTTATGGTCTTAATGTGAAAATATAGAATAGCATGGTATAGAGATAACCAATCCATGCCCAATATCACATCAAAGTTAACCATACTGAGCAACAAAATATCCACTCGGGTCTTCAGACCCCCAATAGTTACCACACATGACCGATACACACGGTTTACAACAATCGTATATCCAGAAAATGAGTGAAATATGAGTAAACATATGAAAACGTGGAACCGGGGTTAAATAACACACATGCATCTCTATGAAAAATTGAGACAATACCTGTAATCACAGCATCTGAAGCAATAGCATCTGGTCTGGCTGGGAGTGCATTGAAAAAGGCCTGACCGCCACCAGATTGGCCTCCCTCTCTAGGGCAGTCTCCAGCTGACTGAGCTCCACCCCTAGCTGGCTGGGCGGGCGGTGGAGGAACTGGTGCTGAAGTCGAAGGCTGAATCCTTTGCTGAGATGAACCTCCCATCAGGTGGGGACAAAACCTCTTGATATGACCCAAATCCCCACACTCAAAGAAACCTCGCGCTGCAAAGGGTGGCGGGGACTGAAGGGAACCCCAAGCACTGGAATAACCGCTAGAAGGTCCTGACACAAATGAGCCCTGAGCTGATGGTGCATGAGACAAACTCTGAGATGGTAGAGCACCGAATGATGTCTGACCCTGCTGATAACCATGAGATCCATGACCGGATGATGCACCATGGTGAACTGGGTGAGCTGTCTGTGCATGCCTGAAATGACGGCCGCTATCGTGTTGAAACTGACCCCCAGAAGGAGCACCACTAAATCCACCCTATCCACGAGGCCTCATGGCCTCCCTCTCAACCCTCTCCTGACTGCGACCATCTCAATATGCCGAGCAATGTCGACCACCTTATCAAAAGTAGCACCAGACACTCTCTCTCTAGTTATAAGCAGTAGAAGCTGGAAACTGAGGCTATCTATAAACCTCATGATCCTCTCTCTGTTTGTGGGAACCAACTAGATGGAATGGTGGGCCAACTCCGAAAATCGCAAATCATACGGAGTCACATACATATCACCCTGACGGAGCTGCTCAAACTGTCTGCACAACTCCTCTCTACGAGACTGAGGTACAAACTTCTCCAGAAAGATGACAAAGAACTGCTGCCAAGTAAGGGGTGCTGCGGCAATTGGTCTACGCCTCTCGTAAGCCTCCCACCAACTGAATGCATCCCAGAGAACTGGAAAGTAGTGAATGAGACCCTACCGGTCTCAAGAATACCTGCTATACGGAGCATTCTATGACACTTATCCAAGAAACCATGTGCATCCTCCTCACCCTCTGCACCGCTGAAGGATGGATGCTGGAGTCTCCCAAACCTCTCCAATCTACGCTGCTCATCCTCAGGCATAACTAGAACTACATAGTCCTTAGCAGTTGCAACCAACTGGGCTGGTGGTGCCCCCGGTGTATGAAGTCCCTGAACAACCTGCTCCGGTGTGCGGGCGGCGGGAGTTTGAGTGACTCCCCGGCCTGTGAAGTAGATACGGCCGTAGAAACAGAGACCGCCTAGGCAAGGACAGTACATACTAATAGGATCTGAGCTAGGGCCTCCTGAAGGCCAGGAATCACAGTAGGCACAAGTGGTGCCTGAGCTGGTCCCGATAGGGCATCTGCGACTGGGATCTGGTCTGGAGCAACTGGAGGGTCTGCCGGTACGGCCCCGATTTCTGAGAGGGCTGCACCTCTACCCCTACCACGGCCTCGACCGCGACCTCGGCCTCTCGCGGACCTGGCTGGTGGTATAGGCCGCTGATAATCCTGACCGGTAGTGTGAGTCCTCACCATCTGTGAGAGAATGATACAATAGAAGTTTAGTTACCAGAATCAATAGATTCGCACGACAAGAATTCAAGAATGTGAGATTTTTCCTAAAGGTTCTGCATCCTCTCGAAGATAAGTACAGGCGTCTCCGTATCGATATCCAAGACTCTACTATACCCGCTCATGACTCGTGATCATGTTTAGTAAAACATTTTTCCTTCATTTCAGTAAAACACCCTTTATATTTAACAACGAAATGGTTTAACATAAATAAAAGCCAAAATTTTAAAACACAAGGTTACCCCAAATATACAATACCACTGTCCCAATAATCGGGGTGTCACTGAGTATATGAGTGTCTAAAAAAGCCGTACATAGTCCACAAAATGTCTATAAACTTAAACATCAAAGTAAAATGAACTAAGAAAGATAAGATCGAGGTCCGCGAACGTTATGCAACTATCTCAATAGTCTCCAACTCCAACACAGAGAATTAGCAGCCGCTACCATGTCCAGAAATGTTTGGATCTGCACACAAGGTGCAGGGAGTAACGTGAGTACACCAACTCAGTAAGTAACATGTCCAAACTATGGACTGAAGATAGTGGCGAACTCAACCGGTACAAATAACACGAAACAAACGTATGAAAACATAGAGATGCTCTTAAAACAATTTAGGCAAAATCATCACTGGAAGTAAAGCAATGTCGAACAGTGTATTGAAGATAACTCTACTTCCACTACATGCCAATGCATATACTGAAAAAGATGCACCATAAAATCAGCCTCAAATTCCCTCACTCTCGATATCTCAACCACTCGGTACCGCATATGGCTCAATCGGCCCAGGGAAGATCCATCCCGGAATATATATACACAACACATGACCATAGGTCATCCAGTACCGAGGACCAAGGGTAATCCAGCCCTACGGAGAAGATCCATCTCCAGGTGATAAGTACTTCGGACTATATCCATATCCAGGGAAGATCCATCCCTCAATCATATAAACCGCGCTCACTATGGGCGTGTTATAGACTCCGGGGGGCTCCTACAGCCCGAGCGCTATAAAAATCATCAATATAACCACAGCGGCGTGCAGCCCGATCCCATAATTGTCACTCATAACAGGCTCTCGGCCTTACTTAGTCATCAACCTCTCCAGTCTTACCATGGGCTCACAATGTCATGAAAACGACCCAGAACAAATGATGTGATAAATCAATAAATTACCGAGACTGAGATATGATATAAAGATGCATGATCATGACTGAGTATGAAATAATAAATGAAACTCATGAGGTCACAACAATAAATGATCGATAAGGGTCCCAACAATACCGGCACAAAGCCTAAACATGATATGTAACATGGTGTACAACTCAACTAATTCATCACATAATGGAAACATGGATATTAACAGGATAGAGTCACTAAACTGTGCCATGGATCCATCCAGGCCACAAATCTCATGGTGCATGCTCGCCCGCCCGCCACTTGGCATGTGCGTCACCTCAATACTAATCACATAACACATACTTCGAGGTTTCGAACCCTCAGAACCAAGTTTGGAACCGTTAATTACCTCAAACCAAGCCAAATCCTACTCCGGGATGTCCTTTCCTCTCGATTCAGCCTCTGAACGCCTCGAAGCTAGCCACAAGTAATACAACACAATCAATTTGGGCTAAGGTATAAAATCCACAAGAAAAGCATCAAATTATAGGCCAAATCCCGAAATTTACTCGACTCGGCCCCCGGGCCCATGTCTCGAAATCCGACAAAAGTCACAAAATTCGAACCTTCATTCACTCACGAGTCTACCCATACAAAATTTACCCAAATACGACATCATTAGGCCCCTCAAATCCCAAATTATTCCCTCAAATTCTCAAGCCCTAATCTGCAAATTTCATCTCATAACCACACATTCTAGGTGGGGAAAACAATGGGAAATCAAGATTATTGATCAAAAACGAGTACAAAGAGCTTACCTCAAGAATTCCCTCGAAAATCCTCCTCAAAATCGCCTAAGCCTGAGTTCAAAATGTGGAAATGAAGTCTAATTCACGAACCCTCGTTTTTAAACATTCCACCCAGGCTTTTCGCACCTGAGGCCTCATTTTTGCGCCTGCGGAACCGCACCTGCGGTCAACTCTCCGCACCTACGAAAACCACTTAAGTTCCCCAGGGCCCACACCTGCGCACCAACTTCCGCACCTGCGGACGTACACCTGCACCTAGACATCCGCTTCTGTGGAACTTGGCCACTTACCTCTCTTCGCATCTGCGACCACCACTCGCACCTGCGATTCTCCCCAGTCCAATATACTTCCTCACCTGCACAATCCTAGCCACACCTGCGGCATCGCACTTGCGACCAAACCCTCCCAGGTGCGATTACACCAGCAACAACCAACTTCAACAACTTCTCAAATATCCAACTTGATCTGTTAACCACCCACAACACACCTGAGACCCTCGTGACCTCAACCAACCATGACAACAAGTCAAATAACCCCATAAGAACTTATTCGAACCTTCGAATCACTCAAAACAACATCAAAACACCAAATCACCCTCGGATTCAAGCGCAAGAATTTCTAAACTTTTAAATTCCGCAAACGATGCCGAAACCTACCAAACCCCGTCCGAATGACCTCAAATTTTGCACACACTTCACAGATGACACTACGAACATAGTCCAATTCCGACCCCGATATCAAATTTTCACTTCCGACCAAAATTGCCAAGTTTCTAACTTTCGCCAATTCAAGCGTAATTCTAATACGGATCTCCAAATCACTCTCTGAACGCGCTCCTAAGTCCAAAATCACCTAACAGAGCTAACCGAACCATAAAAATCCAAATCCGAGATTGTTTACACATAAGTCAACATCCAGTTGACTTTTTCAACTTAAGCTTATTCCAAAGAGACTAAGTGTCTTAATTCACTCCGAAACCACTCTGGACCCGAACCAACTAACCCGGTATAACACAATATAGTGGAATTGCAAAAACAAAAAGCAGAAATGGGGAAAACGGGGCTATAACTCTCGAAACGATCGGCCGGGTCATTACATTTTTGCTCATCACACTTAAATTAACATAGCTAAACCAATATGCCACCTGAATAAATTATTAATATTGATAAAGTTCAGGTTTACATCATGACGTGTGCAATTATCAATAAACTCCAAGTTTATTATAATGTGAGTTTTTATATCAATAAACTTCTACTTTACTGTGGCATTTTTTTTATTTATGTAGTACAAACTGGAGAATAAAGTGGGTAGCTTTTCACATACATATTACCCCACTATAAGTTGTAGTAATAAAAGATATTAAATCATTCCTTTATTTATAGTCTCAATATAACCAATCTCTTTCGCGAATACTTTAGAAACTAAGTAAGTTTCTTTGAGACTTACTACGACACAATACCTCATTGATAATTAATTTTATTTCTCTAAAATAGTATAATTGGCTCTTCCGGAGCTTTCAATTAATTTTGTACTACCACATATTCATCAACATCCATATGGTGAATATCTCTTTCAAGGAGAAATTTATACCATTATGGTCATTGTCAAAATCATTATAGGCAATATATGGTGTTTCTATTACTTTTACCATGTAATAATCGCATTGCCATATTATTTTGGCTAATCACAGTAAGCACATGATCAATGACTATTCATGCCATAATAATGAAACTATTTTGTTATTTCATCTCAAACCTCTTTCTAGAGGTGAGTGTGGCATATTCACTACCACTAGCATGTTCACATTCTTTTAAGAATGCATATGTATTCATAAATCACATGTTGTCAATTCACATCATGAGTGGACCATAATCATCTATATATATGTATTTTATAAAATCTCATGTCAAATCGATGACAAGCAATACTTTCACACAGTGAAGGATTATTTTGAGAATCCTTATTATTCTCATTAGCATAATGATAACGAATATAATTTTGTCATTGCCACGTCCACATCCATTGATACCTTCGCGGTAATAATTTTGTCTTCTTTCAGACTTATCACATATTACTATCACATTCTCTTAAGAGAATGAGAAATAAAGCAAATACAATGGGGTGAGTTTCCACTTCTTGTGCCCATAATCATATATGATTTTATCATGACACAGAAATTTTACCACTTTGGGTTATTATAATCTCTTTTAAACTCCAATAAAGTTATAATCAAAATTTATTGTCTTCGCTTGTATCTAAAATCAAATTATAGAATTTCAAGAATTTAAAAGAGAAAAATAAAATAAAATACTTACTTTAAATCCAAAATTTATTCATGAAGGAAGTTCATGGAACAATTGACAACCATTATGCTCAATCCCAAAGCTTCTACTCAATTGGTTAGAGTCTCGTGTTGATAACGTGCTATAAAACAATAAAAGAAGAAGAGCATTGCATAGAAAAGTAGAGAGAGAAAATTCTTATTGATTTTGGATGAATTACAATGGAATATGAGCCCTCTATTTATAGGGAAAAAGCCACCAAGTAAAATTCCTAAAATCTCTCTAAAATATAAGCATCACCTTAAATAGAATTCTATTTATAATAAATACTTATATTTAAAGACAAGCACATTAAGAGTAGAATAATTCTTGCATAATAATCGGAGCGGAGTATTAATAGTATAGCAGGTCATACAATACTAAACAATTTTATATACAAAAGCACCATTTGAATCAAAGCAATTCTGTCTATCTAATAAATCTCAAGTTCATGGCTGCACAAGAATCCTACCAACCTAAACTCCATGAACAATACTCACAAATCCCCCCAAACCACCTGATGGACAGGATATTACCTAACCAAATCAAGATCAGTTGTTCAATTATCAAGCACCATCATATAAGAAGGCATTAACCTCATCGACAACTGTATTGTTCTCCCAAACGTGAGGTCAATTAATATGGATTTAACTACAGATTTCCAAGACACAATGACAACTATGTCGGATCCATTGCAAATCCCCAGCAAGGGCATTAAAAAAATAGCGCTCACGGAAGAAGATAAGTTGAGAATTTATGAACCATGGCAATTCTCCATTATTATCAAATTACTAGGCAAGAGGATGATGCATCAATACCTCAAAAATAAGATTCAAAACTTATGGAAACCAACCGAGCCCTTTTCCCTTATTGACCTAGGAGAGGAATACTACATTATCAAATTCAAGAAAAAGGAAAATCTGGATATGGAATTACACCAAGGTCCTTGGTTTATTAATGGGCATTATCTTTCCGTCATAAAATGGAAACCAAACTTCGTAGCGAGTAAAGAAAAATTGACTTCCTTTGCAATCTGGGTAAGGCTACCACAGTTACCAACGGAATTTTACGATGGGAAATTACTACAAAAAATTGGAAACTCTATTGGTAGACTACTCAAAATTGACGCTTGCACATCTACCACAATCAGAGGAAGATATATAAGACTTTGTGTGGAGATCCCCTTAGAAGTCCCTGTGCCAACTTTCATCTACATTGGAATTCATAAACAAGCTATACACTATGAAGGTGGCAATATTCTATCCCTAAAGTGTGGTCGTTTAGGTCATCCTACAATCTTGTGTTCATATGTTCAAGAACCCAGTCCAGATTCTTCAATCAATAACAAGTCCGTTCCTAAACAAACAATGGACACTCACCAAGGAGAATGGCAAGCCGTCAAATTTGGCAAGAACAGAAGGAAATCCGAATATCAAGACAAGGACACAAGATTGTTAAAAAATCAAGAAAATCCAGTACCAAGTATCGCGGTAAATCTCTACAATGCAGCCACTGGTAAGTATATTGACACAAAAACTCTTCAATACAAGATTAAGGAAACAAAAAACTCGGAGGGGAAACCTTCTATTAACAAAACCACTAATACTAGCCAAAATCACTTCTCCGTCCTAGAAAAGGCTCACATGGTTTTGGACAATACCAACAACAAAATAAAATGGAAAACAATATAATAAAAAATAATAATCCTTCTCAAATAAATCTCCACGTGGCAGGAAACTCATCCGAAATGGACATGCAAGACTCATGCGTGCCGGACAAATCTAATAATCATCACTGTAGCATGCAAATAAATACAAACAATATTATTAGCAAACTAATAAACACCCTTAATTCCCCTAAACAAAATAAAAATATATTAAAAAATCCTAACAAATCCACTCCTACAAGCAACATCTCTAAGATCTCACAATCTGATCACCAAGAGCATACAAGCCATTTGGCCCTATCCTCACCAATGAACATACAAATGGCAATGCACTCCTCACACGACAAAAATACAATATCTCTTCAAATTCCCCCTATAAATCTAACACCCAACCAATTAAATGACATGCAGGGAAAATCTCCAATCATTAAACCTATAACCAATACTCCTTCTCCCTTCTCTAGCCCTCCCACCACACCTGTAGGAAACCCCTTAATTAACAACGTTCAGAATGCCAAGGACATATTCTTCCCTAAGGAGGAGACACAGACTAATCTCCATTCTCAGGTAGCTCACCAATCAATCCATGGAAAACATACACAATGCACAACCCCAACCACAAGTAATCTTTGTCCAACCCCCATAAGCCCACGACTATCACCCTCTGTCCTGGATGGAGCTGGGTCTAATGGGTCAAGCGATATCCTTCAACGTTCAAGTGAATGGGCAGGAGACAGTAATAATACTTCACAACACGCAATTCCTAGCTCAACTAGTATCGGAGGGGATGGGTCTAGCCATGAGCAACTACTTAAACCAAATGTGGCTCAACAATATACTTCAACCCTTAGCCCCATCAATGAACCCAAACCTAGTGCAATCAATGATTCAACAATGGAACATGCCTCCACACTTCAATACCTTCCAACCACAAAATGTACTTCTGGACCTTCCTTTCATTCCATCAGAGATGCTGACCCAACTGAATCCCATATTCAGGCTATGAGAAGCCAACAACCATCACCAAGACCAAGCAGTGAACCAAGAAATCCCCCATGTAGCCCAACCATACCCTTATGCAATACCAGAACAAGACAACATAGAGGCAGAAATGGAGGAGGAGCCAATAAACCTAGTCTCATAACAAGTCCTTGAATTCTCAAACCTAGACGGGGTAAAAGTATTCCTATTCCGGGAGATGCAGGAGAAGAGACATGTGATCAACTGTACACTAGGTCTATACATATGCTCAATGGATATAAGGCCTCCCCAGGATCCAACTGTGGGGAACAGGGCCATGATATTGGTTCCTTCACTGAGGATAAATCCAATATTCCCAGGAGGGGTGAGGGAAAATGGGAAGATAGTGAATCAACCAACAAACTGTCCAATGAATTTCCCAACTAATATTATAATATGGAATATAAAGGGGGGGGGGGGTAACAATGATAGCTTTCATAGAAATTTCAGGGAGATGATTGATACTCACCATCCTTGCATGGTAGCTTTGTTAGAGACAAGGTTGATCAACCATGAAAATTGGCTGGAAGATTTTGGATTTAGTGAACTTATTGAGGTTCCTGCTAAGGGCCAATCTGGGGGCATGGTGGTTATGTACAAGACGGATATATTCACTGTCCAAAATTTTACTCGCAGGAACCAAGAAATCCATGCTTATATTGAGGTATGTCCCATTCGAAAATCTTGGCTCTTTACCACTATTTATGCAAGTACTAATTATCAGACTAGAAATAATCTTTGGGAAAATCTAGAACATATTTCTAACAATTATAATGGTCCATGGCTGGTCGGAGGAGATTTTAATGACAATCTAGGTAAGAACAATTATGAGAAGTAGTAAAAACCCAAATATGGCAATGCGATTATTTCTAGTCGAAAGACTGACTACGAGGATTTGAGATATTCACATTTGATAGGTAAGAACAATTATGAGAAGTAGTAAAAATTGATGAGAAGTAATTTGTAATATGGTTAGTGAGAATAGAGTGGTCTTTTATTTACACTGCTCTTAAATTCTTTAAATTCCCTCCTAAATTTACAAACATTCTAATGAGCTGTATTTCTTCCAGTTCTATCTCTATCTTAGTTAATGATCATGCTACTAATTATTTCGAACCAAGTAGGGGGATTCGACAAGGCGATCTTTTATCACCTTATATTTTTATCCTTTGTCTAGAAATTTTGTCAAGGAACATACAATATCAATTAGATACCTGCAGATGGGACCCAATTACTATTGGTAGGAATAGTCCCCTTTTTACCCATTTATTTTTTGTCGACGACCTTACCTTCATGGCCAAGGCAAATGTAAAATCCTGTGATACCATAAAATCAACCCTTGACCTTTTCTGTTCCTTATCAAGACAAAAGATAAATTATGCTAAATCTAAGCTACTCCTATCTGGAAATTGTTCTACCAACTTATCAAATACAATCACTCACAAGCTCGGTATAAAAAAAAGTGATTCCTTTGGAACCTACTTAGGTTTTCCAATTCACTCCAATTATCCAAAGCCCAAAGATTATCTTTTCATAATTGATAAAATGAAAAGTAAACTAGCCTCTTGGAAGACTAGATTTCTTAACATAGCGGGTCGTACAACTCTAGCTCAATCATGTCTCAACTCAATCCCTAACTACCAAATGCAATATGTCTTGCTGCCTAGGAAGATTACAACTACCATTGACAAAATTCAACGGAATTTCATTTGGGGATCGAATGAAAGAAAAAGGAAAATGCATCTGGTTAAGTGGAAGGAAGTATGTCAACCTAAGACATTAGGAGGTCTAGGCATTCATAGTGCTTACAATAAAAATATAGTCAACCTAGCAAGCTTTGTTTGGAGACTTATTAACCACCCAACCTCCCCTTGGGCCAATCTATTATTTTTATATATAGCAAAAAATACCCCCTCACAAATAATTTCATGATATGGAAAATCATTCTTAGAGGCTGGCAAACTTGCAAAATGGGTCTCTCTTGGGAGCCTCACTTAAAGTCTAACATCAACATCTGGAATTCCAAGTGGATTCCAAACTCTCAAACACTTAGAGATTCCTTAATAGGCCCTATAACAATGGATACATTCAATATTTCCCTTAGATACATATACTCCAATAAGCAGTGGGATCTTACGAAACTTACCATTTCTATCCCGGAAGACATACAAAGAAAAATTCATAAAATTCACATTCGTCATAAGGGGATCATTAAGGACAATGCCATATGGACTCTTACCCCTAAAGGTCGATTCACTAGCAAAAGTTGCTATAGGTTATTAGAGCCTACGACAAAATCCAACAAAGAATTTGAGTGGATATGGTCACTCTCGTGCCCAAACAAGATTAAATTCTTTTTATGGCTTTGTATGCATAACAGACTCCCATGCAGGAGCTACCTGGCTCGGGCATGCATTAATATAGACCCTTTGTTCCCTATGTGTAACCAAAAAATTGAAGAAACCCCAATGCACATCTTCCTTAGTTGTACCATTACTAGCTACATGGGATAGCTTAGGTATTAAACCTTTCGTCGTCCCCCCTCAGGGTCACTGGATCTCATGTCTCAAAGAACAAAAAATCAATGCTAATCCAAATCACCTAAGTTGGGACGACCTATTCCCCTTCTGTCTATGGGAAATTTGGATAAATAGGAATAAAAATAACATTAATAATCAAAAGAGCTTGTGGTAATAAATAATATCATTCAAAAAATAATGGAATACAAGCTGTTAACAGAGAAAAACCCATTACCGACCAACACATAAACAATCCGCACCAAATGGCACCCCCCTCCTATGGGTTAGTACAAGCTAAACGTTGATGCAAGTCATGGAGACTCCAAAACTGTGCTTGGAGGGTTTTTTCGTAATGCAGGTTGCAATTGGATCATGGGCTACACAAAAACCTCAAGAGCAAAAGGATCCTTGGAAACAGAACTCAAGGCGATAAAGGAAGGAATTAAAGCAGCTCAAGAATGGAACTTATTCCCACTACAAATAGAAACGGACTATGTGGAAGCGATCCAATACATCCAGGGCGACAAACTAACTTATAACAAAATTGCTCAATTTTGCAGGTCACAAATGCACCTAGGGAAGGAGATAATCCTACAACACACGTTCAGGGAATGCAACAAAGTGGCTCACATGATGGCTAAGAAGAGCAGCACAACAGGAAAAGGAAAAAAGTATTTTGTGGTATTCCCATATATAGTTCGGAATTATGTTAATTATGATCAAAACAATGATGCCTATTTTGCTACGTTATTAAGTAGTGATGCTTGCAATACTTTAGCAAGCGTGGGAAATCAGTGTGTGATTTATGGCACACTGGGTAACAATGCTGTAATGAACTTTGTTTAGTTTTTAATTAATGTATTTCCTTTTTTCTAAAAAAAAAAAACAATTTTATATACAATCAAAAACTATGAATTAGCGACGGACAATTCTGTAGCTAAACAATAATATTCGTCACTAATCCTACATAGCGACAGATTAGTGATATATTATCAAAAAATTCTCTTAGCAACAAGTGATTTAACGATAGATTATGAAGTTCGTAACCAATTCTTATTTTTTAATAGTGATATAAAATTTATTATATATACTGACATTATAAAAGATTTTCACTATTAATATAGTTGTACCGGCTATAATAGGTCACCTACTATGATTATCAAAACATAATTGGTACACAAATTTCCAGTAAATTAATTTTAACTCTACTCATTTATTTAATAGTATAAAAACCCTTTACACGGTCAACATTAAACTTTATTTTAACATAGATCAATACATAAAGTTCAAAAAATTTAAATGAAGATTCTTTTCTTTCTTTTCTTCTATTCTTCTCATAAAATTGTAATGCATAATTCAAAACTCGATGCATAATCAATCTCTTTTTACCTTTTTAATTACTTAAACACTAAGTTTTGTTTGTGACAGAATTCACTCATATAACGTGCGTTTAACCTACACATTTCTTGCTTTTCACTACTCTCTAGGCTTGACTATTAAAAGGAAAACTAAATAATTGTTTCTCTTTTGTTTTCTCGTTTTCGACGTCTTCTGCATTTGATCCAAAATCTTGGAACACTCCATTGTTTATTATAAACTTAACCTCTCATTGAAATGTGGATATTAGTACTCTTGTTTTCAGTAAACTTTTAAGATCATAATATTTCCAATTGCTTGGAATCTCGTTTGTCACTTTCATTGATTTATTAAAGGAAAGGTACAATATGAAAAAGGACTAAAGTAATGAAAGACACACTTATTGTTAGGATCGGGAACCTAGATAATGCGGAATTTAGCCAAATAATGTTATATAATAACAATAATAAAGACAATGCAAGTTGATAATAACGGCAATTAAACTTTACAAAGAAGGCACAAATTTAACGTGGTTCGATCAAGGTGACCTATGTCCACAAGCGGAGAGGAGCAATTTACTATAACAACCGACACACAAAAGAGAGTACAATATTAGAGATGAAACTCTAATTATCCCAAAATATATCCCAAGAGAATAACCTCGCTACAATCACTCACAAAGAAGATGTTTACTCAAAGTGTTTCCCAACACTAACTCTATGGAATATAATAAAACTCTCTATTACAAAAACACTCAAAATGAGTTTCTAATCAAAATATGGGATAATTCAAATGAAGCAAGATGGCCTATATTTATAGGGCAAAGTTCTTGGTCCTCAAGTAAGGAAAAAAAGAACAAAAGAAAATACTTTAATTCTTTGGCTCCAAGATTGAATACTTTGGCTCCAAGATTAGCCATGAACAAATTTAGGCCATGTCTTACAAATTTCCACCTTGGCCTAAATTGGATGATATAGTTGTTTTACTCGACCTCCAGAAAAGCTCCAACGGGATTATGTCAAAAATTTAATGCCATCAAATCAGACAAATTGTCTGATACAGAAACTGTAGTAGTGCCTATAATAGTAGATCCCAATAAAGTATATAATGAACCAAATTTGTGTGCTTTCATGATCACAAGAATACCTTGAAAAATCTTCAGAACTCCATTTTCCCTAGTGAATTTGCACCAAAGAGATTCTAAAGTACCCAAAGAGATGAGATTATTCTTCAACTCAGGAACATATCTATCATCGGTAAGAGTCTCACCACACCATCGTGCATTTTGATCCGAATTGTACCTTTGCCAATAACGTTACAAGTAGCATAGTTACCCAATTGGACAACTCCACCTTCAACTGAATCATATGTAGAAAACAAGTCCCTCTTGAGACACATACGATACGAACAATCGGAATCTAAAATCCACTCATTATCAGATGTGAAACTAGTTTCAGTTGCTAAAAATATAGATCCCTCAATCTCATCAGTTGCTAAACTAGCTTCGGCGGTGTCAATATCTTTGTGCTCATTTTTTCTTTCCTTATGCTTTTCTTTATTTTTCATCTTATAGCATTTAGAGATAATGTGATCTCTCTTATGACAATAGAGACACTCTAATTATTGTATCTGGATGTTGAGTCGGATTCACCCTTACGAACATTCCAACTTCCGCTTGAGTTCCACTAGCTTTCCCAGTAATATCACTAGCTATCCGTTCTTCCTATTTTAAGATAGATTTAATATCCTTAGAAGAGATATTATCTTTTGCATAGAGCATAGTATCTCTTATATGCTTACAAGATGGGGGGGAGAACAACGCAGTAATACGACTTGGTCCTCAAGATTAATTTCTACGTCTATATGACTCAAATCCATAAGAATGGAATCAAAGGTGTCAAGATGAGAGAGAATAGAGGTACCTTCACCCATACGAACTGTATAAAGCTTCCGCTTCAGGTAAAGTCTATTTTCCACCGTTCTCTTCATATACAAGGTTTTCAATTTTTCCCACATGCCTTTGGATGTGATTTTTACAGAAACTTCACGTAAAACCTCATTTGAGAGATTTAAGATGATTCTGATTTTGCCTTTTTGTCTATGATAGAGCACTCCTGGTCCGTCATTTTATCCGGCTGTTTCTCCTTTCCTTGCAACGCCAAGTCTAAGCCATCTTGAGTTAGGATAACTTTCATCTTTAATTGTCACATCCCGAAGTTTGCACTTCGGTCAAATTTCTCAACATAAGTCTTTGTTAGAGTCATATTGGCTACTTAAACTAACCCGGTTAAACCCGTCTCTGATATCAATTTGTTAGGATCGGGAACCGGGATTATAGCGAAATTTAGCCAAACAACGTTATAATGACAATAACAAAGACAATGCAAGTTGATAAGAACAACAATTAAAGCATATAAAGGTGGCACAAATTAAACGTGGTTCGGTTAAGGTGACCTACGTCCCACAAGCGGAGAGGAGCAATTTCACTATACAATCGGCACACAAAAGAGAGTACAAAATTAGAGATGAAACTCTAATTATCCCAAAATATATCCCAAGAAAATAACCTCGCTACAATCATTCACAAAGAAGATGTTTACTCAAAGTGTTTCCCAACACTAACTCTATGGAATATAATAAAACTCTCTATTACAAAAATACTCAATGAGTTTCTTATCAAAATATTGGATGATTCAAATGAAATAAGATAGCCTATATTTATAGGGCAAAGGCTCCAAAATTAAGTACTTTGGCTCCAAAATTAGCCATAACAAATTTAGGCCATATCTTACACTTATACTAAGAAAAAAGTACAATAGGGAAAAAGACCAATATTTATTTCTTCTACGTCATATTATTTTCTTCATTAAAGTAATTTCATCTACTCTCTCGATCTCCAGTATTATATTCAAACTTAACTTCTTGTTTGGATAGTTGTACATATCGATTCGTAATGTCTTATGATGTATTGTATTATATTATACTGTATTGTTTTGAGGAATATAATGTTTGGATAGATATATTGTTTGTCGTTGTTTCATGATGTTATGCATCGGAAAGAATACACTTGCAATATTACCAAAACCAAGATACGAGGTAGAATTATTATATAAAAAATAAATAAATAATAAAATATAACTATTTAATAATAAGGAAGGGCAGGATGAGAGAACAAATAAATTAATGAAGCAACTACACAAAATTAATCGTTATGTAAAATAACATTTTTCGTCATTACGTAATAACGAATTTAACGATGTTATATAATAAAATTTAAGTAACAATTAAAATAAATATTATATTTAAAGTAACAATACATAACAACCATCCAAACAGGCTGAATGGTACATTGACTTATTGTTTCTTCAGATTATATCACGCAAAATATTCCACGCTGGCTGCTTCAACTTCAATATCTCTACTGACGAAATTCAAATTTGCAATTATCATAGCCTGGCAAAAGAGGATAAGAAATCTTTCAAAAACCAAATCCAAAAAAATCTAAAAATAATTCTATATAATATTTTTTACTTCCTCCATTTCAATTTACGTGAACTACTTTGATCCAGCAATTAGTATTTGATTGAGCAAGGAATTTAAGAAAGAAATGAAGTTTTTTTAACCTTGTCGTATGAAATATGCCATAACAATTTGTGGCTATATACGATCAAAGGATGTGGTGCAGCGGAAGAGGTTGCTCTTCCCTTAACCAGAGGTCTCGAGTTCAAGCCTAGGGTATGAAAAAATCCTTGATAGGGAGTGCTCCTTTCCTCTGAATGGGGTCCAACACGACGCGAATTCGGATATAATCGGGCTCCAATGTAGGTATCGGACATCGAGTGAGAAACCAAAGAAAATTGTGACTACACAATTTTTAAAAATTATGATCTTAAGCATAGTGGCGGAGTCAGAATTTTCATTAAGGGTTGTCAAAATATACAAAAAATATACATACTACAAAATTAAGGAGAGTCAATACATAGTGTGTGTATGTGTGCATATATATATATATATATATGC
>ML397753.1:28049-64838 GCA_005239525.1 Nicotiana knightiana | reverse complement strand
GGGGGGGGGGTGTGAGTATGATCTAGCGGTGGAGGTGAAGGGGGTCGTGGGCGAGAGGGTGCGGGTTTGGGCTGGGTGGGTGAGAGTATTGTCACCTTTAATTGAAGAGTTTCGAAAAATAGTTTTCCTCCCGAAAAGTCATTTTCATAAAATTGAAGGAAAATGTATTTATAAAAAAAGTTATTTTTTAAATATTTAACTGAACCAAATATTAAACCAACCACACACTTCATCTTCCAAAATTTTAAAAACTTGTAATGTATTTTTCTGTTCCCCTGTTCACATAACTTTTAATGGGTTAGGGGCCGATTCATAACACAAAGTATCATTCCATTTTTTATATATTTACAGATATGGATGATGATAAAAGTTTAACGGGAGATATAGCAATGTTGAAACTTCTGAATAGAAACCATGTAAGTAGAGGCGGACCCAGGATTCAAGTGCAATGGGGGCACACTGTCAATGGCGGAACCAGAATTTTTACCAAGGGGAGTCAAAATATAAATAAGTAAGCATGCGAAGAAATCAAGGGGAGTCAACATATAGTATACATACATACAAAATAAAAATGTAACCTATCTATGCAGTGTAATTTTTTGACGAAGGGGTGTCACTTGACTTCCCTTGCTAATGAGTAGCTCCGCCATTGTACACTGTCTTTAAATATGTCAATTACTGGTGACAAATTTTAGCGTGCAACTCTTTAAAAACTTAACGATTATGATAATTTATGACAAAGAAGAGAGAGAAGAGTTTGTAATTTTTTATTTGCAGAGATAGGAGTTTGGAGTTTTTGATTTTGAGGGACTTGAAAAAAAATAACATTAATTAAGTTAATTATTATGTACAAGTATTAAATGATAATTGAATTTTAAAAAGATGAAATTTAAAAAAGAAAACAATTGACTACGAAGTAAAAACAATCATTGAATCAATTACGGAAAGGAAAACCTACTAAAAATGTTGAAGTTGGATTTAGATCCCAAGCCAACAGGGGCGAATAGGTGGCTTCAGCACAACACTCAACCAACTCTGTCATGGGGCTATTTTGTGACTATAGGAGCACCAGTAAAATATTTAAGGGGTCATTGATGTCAACACTTCTATACACAAAATATATATACGTTGATTTTTCCGATGCCAACAAGTTCCCGTGACCCCGTACCCCTAATACGCTTCCTTACTCAACAATCAAAGAAGCATTTTCGATTCCCCAATCCACTCTCGTGCTAACATGCTAACAGCAATTTAGGTAAGCCAGGGGCTAAGCGGGCTTGAACTGCTTTATTCGGTCTTCAGCTGGCCTACGAGGCTGCTGAAAGAGAAGAAAAGGAAAGGTGGTACTAAAAAGGGACTGCTACCAATTAGGCTAGAAAGAAGACAGTAAGCGCCGGGTAAAGTGACTTACTTGAAGGGTGAGCTATCCTATAAGACTACGAGCCGGGGAGAGAGGTAGGGCATTTCTTCCTGTGACCGCCTTTCCTACCAAAAAGCTAACCCAACAAAATCCTGATTTTTTCTAGACTAGACCTTCAGGATTTTTTAGGGTTCATACATGCATTGATCCAGTCGAAGAACCTGCTCCAGAGCGACTACTCCGCCTAGAGTCTCGTACCATGATTTCTTACTCCCTGGGTGAGAGGCCCTGGGTTTGTAGGCGCTCTCGTACGTCTTTCGGGGAGGGAATCACTTGCTGGATTGAACCCAAGGATAGGTTTGCTCGGCCGGGTGTTGGATCGAATGAACATTCAACCGCGTCATCATGACAGCGATGGATGTACAACCTTTAGATCTCTTCTTTCTCAATAAAGGCGGGTAGGAGTCTTTGTTCGAGCCGTATGCGGTGAGAATCGCACGTACGGTAACGAGGGGGGTTCGCGTCTATACGTGTAGTGTGCAAGAAAGGGAAAGACCACTTAGCGCAGTGGAATAAGAAAGAGAGCGTCGAGCACAACTTTCGTGTCACCAGGGACCGTAGATCAGAAAGAGCCTTCTAAACCACCCCATTTATCCAAAGGAGAAGAGAAGGGGCCTATGTATTTGCATGACCCCTGCAGATTTAACCCTATCTATACCCGGAGCCACTCCCCTAGCGGTCCTGCCACGACGCCGTAGCTTGTTCTTTTTAGCATGTGCTAGCTAAAGGGTATCTGCGGTTGAATTCGTTGTTTTGCTGGTCGGCTGAGGAAAAGGCAAATGGTATTTTGAGGAATAGACAAGGCATGATTTTCGTCTTGATGAAGTGTAGAACGGGGTCCGGCAGGGGGACTTGAGTCTCAGCAGAACCTTCCCTTTTCTTCTCTCTCCTTTCCCTCATCTCCCGGGCCTCAACCGAATTTGCTCCATTTTGCTCAGTTGGGGAATGGAGGTACGGTCCGCCTCGCATGCAAGCCAAGACTTCGAAAGTCGAAGAAGAAACTTTAACATCAACTGATCTTCTGTTAACAACAGCTAAGAGGATCAAATAAAGAAACAAAACAACAACATAAGTAGACATGATCAAAGGCTTCTTGAAAAAAAATACTTTTTTTATATACTTTTCAGTTTTAATTTTTTTATTTTTTCGGTTTAAAAGTTTAAAATTTTATAAGTTTCAAAGTTATAAGTTCGGAGGTTTATGTGTTTGGAAGTTTACGGGTTTAGAAATTATAAAATTTACGAGTTCGAAATTTCGCGATTTCGAAAGTTTAATGGTTCGGAAGTTTATGAAATTTGTGGGATCGGAAGGTTGTTGTTTCGAAAGTTTATGGATTCATGTTTATTGTATCTAAATTATTTAAATACTCTTGAGAAGCCATTTTCCTTAATTTGCGTACTAAAAAAATGAATAAGATTACTACTTGTTTTCCAAGTTCACGGAAAATATTTTCCGTTATACCAAACACACCCTTAATCCGTCACCTACTCACAATAACTATAGTGTTAGTTGTTTAACCCAAATATAGTTTTTGTGATCACAGTCAACATTAAAGAAAATCAGGTTACTGATAACCAAATTTAGTTAACTTTCCTAAAAGTGTGAGAATAAATAAATAACTACAATGATAAGTAAAGGAAAGAAAGCTTTTTTTTTTGGTAACTAAATATTTTATTCATCGTCAAAGTATCTTTACAAATCAGTAGCTAACTAACACAGTTAGCTATTTCATATTCTGTTCAACTACTAATGCTATCTTGAATCTAAATGCTTGAACTATTTCTCTAGCTTTTGCTGGTATTCTCACACTACAAACACAAGCAATATCTCTAGTTATTGATTAATTATTTCTATATATTTTTTCAAATATTCTCATGTGTCCTTCTAGCCAAATGCTATGAACAAATTTCGTGTATATCAACTTGAATATCTGTGCAGCTTGAGTTCTCCCTTTTGCTCTACTGATGATCTCCAGTTGATGTTGTTGCCATCCCTTGTATTCATTGATTTTTTATGTGCCCATTGATTCACTCTATGCCATACTTCTTTGACAAAGTCACACTCCAGAAAGAGATGTTCATGTATTTCCTCTGCATGTTGGCACATTACACATTGAGTAGTTATTACCAGTCCCCATTTAGCTAACCTATCAGTAGTTAGCAGTCTGCCCTGTAGTTGCAACCATAGTGTAAATCTTGCCTTAGGTCTAGCTGCATTGCAAAACATCATTCTTTTTCATGGGACTCTTGCTTCCTCACCAATCAATTGGATATAAATTTGTCTTGTAATACACTTACCCTTCTTAACCTCCATTATATATCTTCAAATATTGATCTAGCTTCCATGATCTTCCTAATCATCCAGCATGCATGCTGAGGTATTGTCATAGTTTCAGAAAGAAATCTTATTGTTGATTGATGATTTCTTCCAGAATTACGGATCGAACTCAAATCAAGTAAAATACTTATTGCATATAATTGAAAATATTCATATGATCATACGGAATGAGGTAAGAGCCCTTATATAAGGATTTACAAGTGTAACGGTCCCTTACTTAATTCTTACCCATTATTGACATTAATTACATTAATTGTCTGTTACTAAATTTACTTATAACGATTATAGTAATAATAGATAATCACACATAATCAAGGTTAATACTGTTTCCCTTTCCATATAACTGATTCATGAATCTCCCCATTTTATGGTCTTCATTCATCTCGTGCTTATTCCTTCCTTTTCATTTATCATGCACGGTATCTCCTTTGACAAAACACGGTGTGTATTTTGTCCATGCCTCTTCATTTGTCTTAATTAAACCGATTTGGATGCCACCTGCCATCATACTATTAATCCACGTGTCACGTCTTTTTTTCACCAATACAAAAAGTCCCCACACTTTCTGAATATTCGGGAAGTGGTGTGTTCATTGCGGGAATGTCTTGCCGCCTCTTCCCAACTATCATAATATTCTTTAGAAGCTATGAGATGCATGTCCTTTCCATTTAATTCTTGGGACACATTGCCCCTTTCGATTGGCTCTGCATTCCTCAGCGCCTTTTTAGGGATTTCAACAGTTGTGTCAGTTCGTAGTGACGGTTCCATAATGGCGGTTCATTATGCCGGTCTTTCTATAAATACCGTTCCACGCATCATTCTAAAATTTCTTCTTCCTTCTTGTGCTCATATTCCAGCTTTTCCTGCAATCTTTTCCCTTCTTTGTTTTTCCACCATTAAAGATGACTTCCCGTTCTTCAAATCCTTCATTATCATCAGACCCCATAAGGTGGTTATTGTTGATGAACTTCCTCCCTCTTCTGCCCCAACTAGAAGAAGAAGAGGAGGTAGACTTCGTAGCTTAGACTCTTTATCTTACCGTAGTTCTACCCTTTATTAGAAGAACACTGCAAAACCCTCTTCTTCTAGAGCAAGAACTTCAACAACCCCCAGATTTTCCTCTACAGGAAAAGACCATCATGAACCCATGTAGGAACCAACTGTATCTAAAATTGTTCCTCAAGAGTTTTCTTTCATATCAAATTATGAAGCTATGAAAAAGAAGGTTTCTTCCACAACATTACTTAACCCTGCCGATCATTACCCTACTCCGATCACCTTTGGTCTTCTTTCCTTAGTTCGTCGTGAATGTAACTGGCAACCTAATTTCCCTATGGTAACACCTAGTGTCGATGAACAAATTACCTTTTATCGTGAAGGTTATTCATTTGTTTAAACCTACCCTTTTACTTTAGGGTTCAATCCTCCTATCGACCCAGTAATCATTGAGTTTTGCCTGTTACTTTAATGTCTATCTTGTCCAAATAGGTCCGATCATGTGGAGGGCAGTATCTTGCCTTCGCTATTTTTCAAGTTTGGTCTTAGCTCCTTTTACTTTTCGACACTTGCTCCATCTATACTCCCCAAAGCTCTTTCGCGAAGGTGTTTTCTCTCTCATGGAAAGAAGTAAAAGAGTTTTAGTCAGCCCCGAGGATGACCGTGACCGTGGCTGGTATGGTCGGTTCGTAGTTATTCCTACTCGTGACTTAGTGGGTGACGAAAACATACCCTTCCATGAGAAGTGGAACTTTGCACGTGAGTATTTTTCTTTATTTATCATTTTTTCCTTCTTTCAAGGTTTCAATCTTCCTCTCATGTGTCTCTATTTACTTTTCAGCAATCATGAAAGTTTTCGGAGAAATTTCTAACTTTCGTGATTGAGTAGAAAAAATATTGACTGTTGCTCCCATGGAACAGAGCTCATGGAAATTTCTTTCCCAGAAGTTTGGGTGGAAAGTGAGGACCCACGATATTCTTTATTACCATGCTTGCTCCCTTTATTATTTCTTTTTTTACTTTAACCCCCTTCTCTAGTCTTCTTTGATGTTTTTAGCGTTTTCTATTCGTGGCATCAGCCCCACTTCTGTTCCTACTACCAGGCTTTCTGTTGGCACTGTGCAAGAACAAATTCGAAGCGTGTATTCTTCTAAGAGGAAGAATGCCAATGCTCGTGACTCTGAAGATGAAGAAGACAATGTAGATGGATTTTTAATGAGGAAGCCACGATTTAGAAGACGCATGGTCCTAGATGATGAAACCACTATTTCTCAAGACCCACCTTCAGGCTCTGTGCCTTTCAGTCTTGTTGATGAACGGAGAGTGCCCATGTGGATACCTCTGAAGATGAAGATGTTGACCATTGTGATAATCCTCCCCCGAGTCCCATTGATAGGCTTTTTCCCTAAGGATTCGAGGGGAAGAGAATTTTTGTCCCATTTCTGAAGAGCTATAACTTGCTGCTCTTCCAATGACCCAGTTGCTCCTGCTGTTAATCCTCCTATTTTTTCTGTGACCTTATCTGAAGTCGCGCCTGTTTCTGCACATGCCACTACCTCTCATGGAGAAGTTGTCCCTTCTAGAGCGAGACAAAACATGAAGAAGGTGTTGATTGAAGTCCCTGATGGTGGGAATTTGCTAAAGAAATCTGATCGAGCTGCAATATGGTTGAAACCATTAATTGGCACTGTGGAAAGAAAGAAACTTGAGTCTCACAGCTATTTGGCCTTAATGAATGATATTGTTCATTCTCCCCTTCCTTCTTCCCTAACATTTTGTAACGACCCGATCCGTCGCTACGTAGAACCTGCATTATAATTGCTGTTATTGACTTGTCATAGGTTGGTTATTCTGTTATTGATGTGTTAGAGTCGATAGGCTTGAAATCGAATTGTTGTAGTAAGGGTTCAGTCATGTAGCCTTTAAAGATAGCCTTATAATGGAAAAAGTCAACTGACAGTTGACTTATTGGGAAACGACCTCGGAATGCGGATTTTATGACTCGGATAGATTTGTTAGGTGATTTGGGACTTAGAAGTGTGTTCGGAATATTTTTGTGATGTCCGGTGTAGAATTAGGCTTGAATTGGCAAAAGTTAATTTTTGGCGATATCCGGTTGGCCGTGGAAAATAGGCTATCGGGGTCGGAATGGAATTCCGACAGCTGGAACAGGTTCATAATGTCATTTTGGATATGTCTGCAAAATTTCAGGTCAATCAGAGTTGTTTTGGGTAGTTTCGGCATCGTTAGTGGAATTTAAAAAATTCAAAGTTCATAGGCTTGAATTCGATGTGTTTTTGGGATTTTGATGTTGTGTTTGATGTTTCGAAGGCTTGACTAAGATTGAATGATCATATATTATGCGTTGATATGTTTGGTTGGGATCCCGAGGGGTTCGGGTAGTTAACGGGGAGTTTGGAATGGTTTTGATATTGTTGATGTTGCTGTTACTGGTGTTTTCGCACCTGCGGATGGGGATCCGCAGGTGCGGAAATGGCACCGCAGGTGCGGAAGTTTGGCTGAGTGAGAAGATTTAAAGGTCGGATTTATGGTGAAAAATTAGGGGAAAATCAGTGTAAATTGGGTAATTAGGGCTTGGGATTAAGAGGCTTTAAAATGGGGGTTTGAGGGGTCATTTGGACTTCGAATTCAGTGTTATTGGTATGTATACACTCAGGGGAGGACGAGGTTTCTTTTGGTATAAATTTTATTGAGTTCCGATACGTGGGCCCGGGGATCGGGTTTGACCAATTTCGGGATTTTTGATACATTTCGATTAGGATTAGTTCCTTAGCATATTATAATGATATACATCTTATTGTTGGTAGATTTGGAGCACTCGGAGGCCAAATTTAGATGCAAGGGCACTGCAGAGTAGTATATTAGCCGGTTTTGAGGTAAGTAACGCTTCCAAACTTGGAACTGAGGGTACGAAACCCCAAACTATTTGATATTTGATGTTAATTAAGGTGACGCACTTGCCAAGTGACGGGCATGCGGGCGTACACCGAATATTTGTAGCCTGGCTCATCCCATGGCACTGTCTAATGATTACCTCAGGTTGATATTTGTACTGTGAACGTGGCATTTACCTTGAACGCAATAGAAATCATGCTAAGTATAAATGTTAAGGCTTCACGCCGATATGTTCGGACCGGAATGGTCGATTATTGCTGTCTCTATTTATGATTAATTTTTTCACAGACTTGTTAAGAAGGATATTTTTTTGGTAATTGCATTTAGTTTAGATAAAATGGGTGGCTTTCCTGGTTCCACGACAGGCGCCATCACACCATCAATATGTTCCGATCTGAACATATCGCCGTGAAGCCTTAACATTTATACTTAGCATGATTTCTATTGCGTTCAAGGTAAATGCCACCTTCACAGTAAAAATATCACTCCAAATCTACCAACAATCAGATGTATATCATTATAATAATCTAAGGAACTAATCCCAATCGAAATGTATCAAAAATATTCAAAAATTCCGAAATTGGTCAAACCCGACTCCCAGGCCCACATCTCGGAACTCAATAAAATTTACACCACAAGAAACCTCGTCCTCCCACGAGTCTATACATACCAAGAACACTGAATTCGGAGTCCAAATGACCCCTCAAATCCCCATTTTAAAGCCTCTTAATCCCAAACCCTAATTACCCAATTTGCGCTGATTTTCCCCTAATTTTCCACCATGAATCCGACCTTTAATCACATATAAACGAGTTTAGAGTCCAAAACTCTTACCTCAATGAAGAACTATCGAATCCCCTCTTCATAACCCTTCAAAAGCTTCAAACCCGGATGAAATATTGAGAAAAACGGCTAAAATTCGCGAAGGCGCGCTTTTATACTTTCTGCCCAGTGGTTCCGCACCTGCGACCAATTACTCGCACCTGTGGAACCGCACCTGCGGCCTCGCAGGTGCGGCAATTAACTCGCACCTGCGACTCTTCTCACTTAGTCAAACTTCCGCACCTGCGGTGCCATGTCCACTCCTGCGGAACCGCACCTGCGGCTCCCCATCCGCAGGTGCGAAAACACCAGTAACAGCAACATCAACAATATCAAAACCATTCCAAGCTCCTCGTTAACCACCCGAGCCCCTCGAGACCCCAACCAAACATATCAACGCATCATATATGATCATTCAATATTAGTCGAGCCTTAGAAACATCAAACACAACATCAAAACCCCAAAAACACATCGGATTCAAGCCTATGAACTTTGAATTTTCTAAATTCCACCAACGATGCCGAAACTACCCAAAACAACTCAGATTGACCTGAAATTTTGCAGACATATCCAAAATGACATTTCGAACCTGTTCCAACTGTCGGAATTCCATTCCAACCCCAATAGCCTATTTTCCACTGCCAACCGGAAATCGCCAAAAACTAACTTTTCGCCAATTCAAGCCTAATTCTACACCAGACATCACAAAATATTTCGAACACACTCCTAAGTCCCAAATCACCTAACGAAGCTATCTGAATCATAAAATCCGCATTCTAAGGTCGTTTCCTAATAAGTCAACTCTTAGTTGACTTTTTCCATTATAAGGCTATCTTTAAAGGCTACATGACTGAACTCTCACTACAACCATTCGATTTCAAGCATATCGACTCTAACACATCAATAACAGAATAACCAACATATGACAAGTCAATAACAATAATTATAATGCAGGTTCTACGTAGCGACAGACCGGGTTGTTACATTCTCCCCCTCTTAAATAAACTTTCATCCTCGAACGGGTCTGGAAACATACCTGGAGTCTCAAGCAAGTGAGGATATCTGCTCCGCATCTCCCGCTCGGTGTCCCAAGTAGCCTCCTCCACTGGCTGACCTCTCAACTGCACCTTTACTTAAGCTATCTCCTTTGACCTCAACTTTCTTACCTCGCGAGCCAAAATAGCCATTGGCTCCACCTCATAAGACATATCATCCTCGAGCTGAACTGTGCTGAAGTCTAACACATGAGATGGGTCACCAACATATTTTCTGAGCATCGACACATGAAATACAAGATGAACACTCGATAGATTGGGTGGCAAGGCAAGACTATAAGCCACCTCTCCAACCTTCTGAAGCACCTCGAAAGACCAATAAACTGCGGACTTAGCTTTCCTCTCTTTCCGAACCTCATAGCACCCTTCATGGGTGATATCTTCTGCAGCACCTTACCCCCTTCCATAAAAGACACATCCCGAATCTTCCGGTCCGCATAACTCTTCTATCTAGACTGTGACGTGCGAAGTCGCTCCTGAATCAACTTCACCTTCTCCAACGCATCCTGAATCAAATCTGTGCCCAATAACTTCGCCTCACCAGGCTCGAACCAACCAACCGGAGATCTACACCTCCTACCATATAAAGCTTAATATGGGGCCATCTGAATACTGGACTGGTAGCTATTATTATATGCAAAATCCGTTAGTGACAGGAACTGATCCCATGAACCACCAAAATCAATCACACAAGCCTGTAACATGTCCTCCAAAATCTGAATAGTCCTTTCCGACTGCCCGTTGGTCTGAGGGTGAAATGCAGTGCTCAACTTTACATCAGTACACATGCCCCTCTGCACAGCCCTCCAAAACTGAGTACCTCTGTCAGAAATAATAGAAATCGGAACTCCATGCAATCAGTCAATCTCCTTAATGTAAATACCAGCTAACCACTCTGAAGTATAAGAAGTGCTGACAGGAATGAAGTGCGCGGACTTGGTCAATCTATCTACAATGACCCAAATAGCATCAAAACCCTTCGAAGTTCGTGGAAGCCCAACCACAAAGTCCATGATAATCCGCTCCCACTTCCACTCTGGAATAACTAACCTCTGAAGTAATCCACCTAGTCTCTGGTGCTCATACTTGACCTGCTGGCAGTTGAGACACCAACATACTCAACAATTTATCTCTTCAGCCGCCTCCGTCAATACTGTTGTCCCAGATCTTGGTACATCTTCGCGGCACCCGGATGAATAGAATACCGCGAACTGTGAGCCTCTGCTAATATCAACTCTCGAATACCATCCACATTGGGCACGCAAATACGACTCTGTATCGTTATAAATCCATCATCACCAATAGTCACATCCCGGGCATCACCCCGACGAACTCTATCCTGAAGAACTAACAAGTGGTGGTCATAATACTGTCGTGCCTTAGTCTGATCAAATAAAGAAGACCGGGAAGCCATGCTAGCTACCACCCGCGGAGGGTCTGCCAAATCCAATCTCACCAACTGTCCCGCTAAAGCCAGAACATCAAGTGCTAACCGTCGCTCTGCTGTTGAAAGGTAAGCTAGGCTCCCCAAACTCTCGGCTCTGCGACTCCAGGCATCGACCACTACACTGGCCTTCCCCTGGTGATACAAAAAAGTTAAGTCATAGTCCTTAAGAAGCTCTAACCATCTCCTCTGACGCAAATTCAAGTCCTTCTAGCTTAGAAAATACTGCGAGCTACGATGATTGGTGAAATCTCACACTGTACCCCATACAAGTAATGCCACTAAATCTTTAAGGCATGAACAATGGCAGCTACTCAAGATCGTGGATTGGATAATTCTTCTCGTGCACCTTCAACTGTCTGGACACGTAGGCAATCACCCTACCGTCCTGCATCAAAATCGCTCCCAATCCAACTCGAGAAGCATCACAATAGACTGTGTAAGAACCCGAACCCGTAGGCAATACCAATACCAGAGATGTAGTCAATGCTGACTTGAGCTTCTAAAAGCTCTCCTCGCACTCATCGGACCATATGAATGGAGCACCCTTCTGGGTCAATCTGGTCAAAGGTGAAGCAATAGAGGAAAATCCTTCCACAAAGCAACGGTAATAACCCGCCAAACCCAGGAAACTCCTAATCTCCGTAGCTGAGGACGGTCTGGGCCAACTCTGCACCCCCTCTATCTTCTTCGGGTCCACCTGAATACCCTCACTAGACACCACGTGACCCAAGAAAGCTACCGAACCAAGCCAAAACTCACATTTGGAGAACTTTGCATAAAGCTTCTCCTCCCTCAATCTCTGCAACACAACCCTCAAATGCTGAGCGTGCTCCTCCGAGCTACGCGAGTACACCAGGATGTCATCAATGAACACAATAACGAATGAATCAAGGTAAGGCTGAAACACGCTATTCATCAAATGCATGAATGCAGATGGGGCATTGGTCAACCCAAAAGACATAACCAGAAACTCATAGTGGCCATATCTGGTCTTAAAAGCGGTCTTCGGAATATCAGAATCCCGAATCTTAAGCTGATGGTACCCATACCTCAAGTCGATCTTGGAGAACACCCTAGCTCCCTGAAGCTGATCAAACAAGTCATCAATATGGGGCAAAGGATACCGATTCTTCACTGTAACCTTGTTCTGCTACCTATAGTCAATGCACATACACATGGATCCATCCTTCTTATTTACGAACAACACCGGTGCACCCCCAAGGCGACACACTAGGCTGAATGAACCCCTTATCTAGGAGTTCCTGAAGTTGTTCCTTCAATTCCTTCAACTCTGCTGGGGCCATGCAGTAAGGGGGAATAGAGATAGGGTGGGTGTCTGGCAATAAGTCAATACCAAAATCAATGTCCCTATCAGGTGGCATGCCTGGCAGGTCCACTCGGAAAACGTCTGGAAACTCACGGACCACAGGAACAGAATCAATGGAAGGAGTCTCACTACTAACATCCCTCACAAAGGCCAGATAAGACTCACACCCCTTCCAAATCATACACTGAGCCTTCAGAAAGGAAATCACCCTGCTAGGCACATACTCTACCGAACCTCTCCACTCAATCCTCGGCAATCCGGGCATAGCTAAGGTCACGGTCTTGGCGTGAAAATCAAGAACCGCATGGCATGGAGATAGCCAATCCATGCCCAAAATCACATCGAAGTCAACCATGTAAGAAATAATAGATCTGCCCGGGTCTCCCGACGCCTAATATATATAATACAAGACCGGTACACCCGGTCTACCACAACAGTATCGCCCACCGAAGTCGACACATGAACAGCTGAAAACAAAGACTCACGGGACGTATCCAAGAAATGTACAAAGTATGAAGAAACATATGAATACGTAGAACCAGGATAAAATAATACCGCAGTATCCCGTTGACAGACTGAGATAATACATGTAATCACTGCATCTGAAGCTATGGTATCTGGTCTGCCCGGAAGTGCATAGAAACGGGCCTGTCCTCCACCTGACCGACCTCTCCCTCTGGAGCGGCCTCTGACTGACTAACCTTCACTCTTGGCTGCCTGAGCGGGTGGTGTAGAAACTGGTGCTGAAGCTGGAGGTTGGCTCCTGTGCTGAAATGAACTACCAGAAAGGCGGGGACAATGCCTCTTGATGTGACCCGGATCCCCACACTCGAAACAACCCCTCTCAGCAAATGACGATGGGGACGGAAGGGAACCCCTGGAACCAGAGTAGATACTAGAAGAACCCTGTGCTGAGGAACCCTGAACTGATGGTGGCCGGGATGAGCTCTAGGCTGGAATCACACTAAATGAGGAACGGCCCGGATGAGAGCTACTGGGACCGTGTCCTGATGAAGCACCATTGTAAATTGGATGAGCTGGCTGAGAAGGCCTGAATGGTCTACCTCTGCTGTGCTGAGACTGACCTCCTGATCACCACTATAACTACCAAAACCTCGAGGCCTCTTGTCCTCTCTCTCAACACGCTCCTGGCGGCGCACTAACTCAATCTCCCTAGCTATGTCAACTACCTCCTCAAAAGAAGCATCGGATACCCTCTCCCATTCAGAAAAATCCGTAGCTGATAAGTGAGACCATCAACAAATCTTCGAATGCTCTATCTGTCTGTGGGAACTAGCCAGATGGCATGACGGGCTAACTCAGAGAACCTCATTTCATACTGCATCACTGTTATGTCTCCTTGACGCAATTTTTCGAACTCTCTGCACAAATCCTCCCTGCGAGACTATGGTATATACTTCTCCAGAAAGAGAATGGAGAACTGGTGCCATGTAAGGGGCGCTGCATCAGCGGGTCTACGCCTCTCATAGGCCTCCCACCAAGCAAGTGCAGCTCCTGAAAACTGGAATGTAGTGAATGGAACCCCACTGGCCTCCAATATCCCTACATTATGTAGTATCCTCTAACACTTGTCCTAGAAGGCCTGGGCATCCTCACCCTCTGTACCACTAAAAGTCAGAGGCTGGAGTCTGTTGAACCTCTCCAACCTACGCTGCTCATCATCAGCTAAAGCTGGGACCACATAATCCTGTACCGGAGCAATCTGTTGTACTGGGGCTGCCCCAGGTGTCTGAAGTCCTTGGGTGACCTGCTCAGGTGTCTGGGCAGCTGGAGTCTGGATGCCTCCCCCGACCTGAGAAGTAGTAGCAGTAGTGGACATAGCGACGACATGTGCCAAGCTGGTGCATACCGTCAAAATCTGGGCTAAGGTGTCCTGAAGACCCTAAATCACAATGGGCACTGCTGGTGCCTGAGTCTGCCCCGCTGGAATCTCAGCTGCGGGGACCTGATCCTGGGTAATGGGAGGGTCCACAAGTGCTGCCCCGGCTGCTGTGCAGGCTGAACCCCTTCCTCTGCCACGGCCTCGACCTCGGGCTGGTCCTGCTGGTGTCTGGTCACCACTATCGGTAGCACGAGTCCTCACCATCTGTGAGAGAATGAAAACAACATAAGTTTAGTTTCAGAGTTCAACAATGGCACACGACAAAATTCAAAGATTTGGTACTTTCCTAAGGGTTCTGTAGCCTCTCGAAGATAAGTACAGACGTCTCCATACCGATCCGCAAGACTCTACTAAACCTGCTCATGACTGGTGAGATCTATTTAACCTAAGGCTATGATACCAACTTGTCACGACCCAATTCCGAAGTCGTGATGGCGCATGTCGTGGAACCAGGCAAGCCACCCATTTTATCTAAACTAAATGCAATTACCAAAAAAATATCCTTCTTAACAAGTCTATGGATAATAATAATAAATCAGAATTTGGAAACAATTTTATGAAAATCATAACCCAAATCCTACAAACCCCGGATCCAGTGTCACACAGTCATGAGCTGCTAGTACTTAATACAACAAAAAAGAAATGATCAACATAGTCTGAAAATAAATACAACAGGTAGAAAAGGAAGAGAAGACGAGATCACGGTCGCCAGCTGCTACCTCGTCAACTCTAATGAACACTGTCGCTGCTCATTGACCAGAGCTGAATCCTGCTGTACCTGGATCCGCACACAAGGTGCAGGGGGTAACGTGAGTACACCAACTCAGTAGTAACGAAACCAAACTACAGGCTGAGAGGTAGTGACAGACTAAACCTCCGATAATTCGAACAACAATATATAACTTGGACATGACAGTAATATATCAGAAAATAAACAAGATGCATCAATTTGTGTCTGTAGCCCTGCATACTAGCATGAATTCATATAGTATCAAGAATGATGTGTACTCAGTAATCAAACTCTCATAAGGTGGTCCACTCAGTACTAGAATACGGCCTTCCGGCCCAGGGAAAATTTCATCCCAGATATTACATAAACACAAGTGACACAGTCACCTAGTACTGAGGAAAAAGGCCAATCCAGCCCCACGGAGAAGATCCATCTCCAGAACATAAGACTCAGACAAGATCCATGTCCAGGGAAGATCCATTCCTCACATAATATCAGCTTCGGACAAGATCCATGCCCAGAGAAGATCCATCCCTCAATATATGTGCGCTCACTGGAGTGTAAAGACTCCAGAGGGGCTCCTATAAGCCCAAGTGCTATATCAAGCCAATGAAGGCATGATTCCAGGGTCGCTGCGGTGTGCAGTCCGACCTCATAACTAGTCTCACAACCAGGCTTCAAGCCTCACTCAGTCAGTACCTTCCAGTCTCACTCACAATGATCTAACATATGAAAATCAGCCCAAACCAATCATAATATAGAATAAACTAGCAACTTACGAGACTGAGGCATGGAACATATACTATAACAGGACTGAGTACATGAAAATAATAATCATCAATAGAGACAACAATAATCGACCGTTCCGGTCTGAACATATCGACGTGAAGCCTTAACATTTATACTTAGCATTATTTCTATTGCGTTCAAGGCAAATGCCACCTTCACAGTATAAATATCAACCTGAGGTAAACCATTAGACAGTGCCATGGGATGATCCAGGCTACAAATATTCGGTGTACGCTAGCATGCCCATCACTTGGCAAGTGCGTCACCTTAATTAACATCAATATCAAATAGTTTGGGGTTTCAAACCCTCAGTTCCAATTTGGAAGCATTACTTACCTCAAAACCGGCTAATATACTACTCCGCAGTGCCCTTGCCTCTAAATTCGGCCTCCGAGTGCTCCAAATATACCAACAATCAGATGTATATCATTATAATATGCTATGGAACTAATCCCAATCGAAATGTATCAAAAATACTCAAAAATCCCGAAATTGGTCAAACTCGACCCCCCGGCACACGTCTCGGATCTCAATATAATTTACACCACAAGAAACCTCGTCCTCCCACGAGTCTATACATACCAAGAACACTGAATTCGGAGTCCAAATGACCCCTCAAATTTCCATTTTAAAGCCTCTTAATCCCAAGCCCTAATTACCCAATTTGCACTGATTTTCCCCTAATTTTCCACCATAAATCCGACCTTTAATCACATATAAACGAGTTTAGAGTCCAAAAACCTTACCTCAATGAAGAACTATCGAATCCCCTCTTCAAAAGCTTCAAACCCGGATGAAATATTGAGAAAAATGGCTAAAATGCGCGAAGGAATGCTTTTATACTTTCTGCCCAGTGGTTCCGCACCTGCGACCACTTACTCGCACCTACGGATCCCAGGTGCGCACCTGCGAAAAATCCCAAGGACTTCAACTTCCGCACCTATGATCGACCTCCCGCACCTGCGGCCTCGCAGGTGCGACAATTAACTCGCACCTGTGGACTCTTCTCACTCAGCCAAACTTCCACACCTGTGGTGCCATGTGTACGCTCCTGCGGAACCGTACTACTGGCTCCCCATCCGCATTTGCGAAAACACCAGTAACATCAACATCAACAATATCAAAACCATTCCAAACTCCCCGTTAACCACCCGAAACTATCCTGAGCCCCTCGGAACCCCAACCAAACATATCAACGCATCGTATATGATTATTCAATCTTAGTCGACCCTTCGAAACATCAAACACAACATCAAAACCCCAAAAACACATCGAATTCAAGCCTCTAATTTCACCAATGATGCTGAAACTACCCAAAACAACTCCGATTGACCTGAAATTTTGCAGACATATCCAAAATGATATTACGAACCTGTTCCAACTTTTAGAATTCCATTCCGACCCCGATAGCCTATTTTCCACCACCAACCGGAAATCACCAAAAACTAACTTTCGCCAATTCAACCATAATTCTACACCAGACATCACAAAAATATTCCAAACACACTGCTAACTCCCAAATCACCTAACAAATCTATCCGAGTAATAAAATCCACATTCCGAGGTTGTTTCCCAATAATTCAACTCTTAGTTGACTTTTCCCATTATAAGGCTATCTTTAAAGGCTACATGACTGAACTCTCACTACAACCATTCGATTTCAAGCCTATTGACTCTAACACATAAATAACAGAATAACCAACCTATGACAAGTCAATAACAATAATTATAATGCAGGTTCTACGTAGCGACGGACCGGGTCGTTACATATTTCTTCCTTTTCTTCTAGGTTTATAGCTTTCTACCTTGTCTTTTTGTATATCAGTTTAACAGGTACGAGGCTAATGGGAAGGATATCCTGGACTAATAATCAAGTGATTGAGCTGCATACTGAAGCTGATATTTAGAAGGACTAGTTTGAAAGCCTCCAACTTGAAAAAGACATTCTTGCTGAAGAAAAAGGGGCGTTGGAGCAGCTACTGAAGATAACCACCAACCGGATCCGAGCTTCCCAAGCTCTATGCTGGTGGGGAACTCTGCAAGGGTCTTACCACCTTCTTGATTGGCCATATTTGATTCTTTGGAGTACTTTAGGAATATATTCCGCGCCGAGGATTTGTGCTTGTGGGCCGGGGTGAATATTGCAGACCATCAGATCTGGTGCTGAATTAACGGTTTTGAAGACCTCTTCCAATCATGTTGAAAAGGATAAGGAAAAACTAGAATATTCCATTGCTGAGCAGCATTTAGAGGCAACCAAGAAGATTAGAAGCTTGAAAGAGCTTCTAAATCATAAGGAGGTGTACACGGCTGATTTAGTGCAGATGATCATCCAAGCTCAAGAGGATTTCCCTGCCTCTTCTTATAAAATCCAGCTCCTCGAGGAATCTCTTGAACCTTTGAAGGCATCCTATGAAGTTGAGAATAAATAGTTGAGGGTTGAGGTTGAACAACTGGAAAAAGACTATGAAGCTCTTGAAAATAAACTAACACTTGATGTTAGCTGACCTTTATGAATACCCGTCTCGAGACTTTAACCACGGCTAACCAGGAGGGTTTTGAACTTGAAGATGAAATTAGCAAAGCTAAGGAATCAATTGAGAAAACTTAGCAGCGCCAAAGATTCTCAACACCCCAGGATGAAAGTTCCAAAGGTGATGGAGATGGACTCGCTCCTGATCAAGAAGATGCCCAACCTTCGTCTTCTCAAGTTGATCCTTCTATCCCTGTTGATGATGCTCCTTAGTTTTTTCACCCTTTGTTTTAGAAGTTACTTTTGTTAGTGTTTGTTGAAACTTTTTTGTTTTCGTTTCAAAGTTGGTTTTAGGAAGTTTTTCCCTCCCTGTTTTCGAGTATTGACATTAATATCATTTCATTGCGTACTTTATATTATGCCTTTTTTCTCTTTAAGTTTTGAGCTTATGCTTGCATTAAAAAAAACTTTAATAGACCGCGTCTTTAATATGCATGATTTTTTTAATAAAAGAGGGCCCTTTTATATTAATAACACTAATAAAGATGACGTCTCATCTTCATATTGGTGTAAAGATATGAAATATGAAGTAATTTGAAGAAGTTTTATTTGAACTTTCAAACTAATATTCATGTACAACATTTTCATAACTTCTTTCTTTGTAGAAGATTTACAAGTATGGGTACATTTTCCTGTGACAAAATTTATGGCCTTAACCTAAAAGCTCGTAGGAGTTTTCTGTAGGTTCTTCAACTCTTTACTGGCCATTTTTTCTGCGAGCTTGAAAATTCGACATTTTCTTCAAGGTTTTTCCTTTGGCTAAGCTATGCTTTCGCGGTGTGCATCTTCTTTCCTTTTGTACTTCTCCATATTCATAGCCCCCACCCCCAGTGTTTGAGCATTTAAGCATGAAATCTTGAACACTAGATAAGCTCCTTACTTTGGTCCTTTCCTTGAAAAAGGAATACACACGAGACTCAGAAGTAACTTTTTAGATGATGAATGTTTATCCTTGCCATCAGAATTGTTGTGACCTAGACAGGGAATAATTAAGTATTTCGCGTGTCTTTAGGGTTTAATGTCATCATCTGATACGGGCTAGATTTTTTCCTATCATCTAAAATGGTTAGTAAAACTTAAATGAACAAAGTAAGAAATAAAATTCTATGATACCTGATCATGGGTATTAACTTCTTCAGAATTATTACTTATTCAAATTAACTGCATTTGTAACGATCCGACCAGTCATTTTGTAACGACCCGACCGGTTGTTTTGAGCTCTAGCACGTCGTTCAGTGGTTTGAGACCATGAGAAACTTCATTTTAGGTGATATGACTTGTCAGTGTGGTCGGAATTGAATTTCGAGAAGTTTGGAGTCAATTTGGAAAGAAAATTCTCATTTTAGAAGCCTTAAGTTGGAAGAATTGACTAAGAATTTTTGAGTAAACAACCTCAAAATTAGGATTTGAAGTTTCTAGCAGGTTCGTATGATGATTTTGGACTTGGGCGTATATTCGGATCGGGTTTTGGATGACCCGGGAGCGTTTCGGCGTGTATTATGGAAGTTAGCATTTTAGAAGAAACTTCATAAGTATGGGTTGAAGTGCATTTCAGTAATGTTGATGTCCGTTTGGGATTCCGAGTCTGGGAATAGCTCTGTATGGTGATTCTGGAATTAGGAGCGTGATCGGAAGTGAATTCGGAGGTCCGTAGGTTATTTTGAAGTCATTTGGCTAAAGATAGAAATTTGAAGGTTTTTGAGAGATCCGATCGGAAGTGAAAATTTGATATCGGGGTCGGAATGCGATTTCGAAAGTTGGAGCAGGTCCGTAATGTTGAATGTGAATTGTGTGCAAAATTTGGCGTAAATCGAATGTGATTTGATAGGTTTCGGCATCGAATATAGAGGTTGGAAATTCTAAAGTTCATTAAGCTTGAATTTGAGTGCGATTCATGGTTTTGGCATTGTTTGATGTGATTTGAGGCCTCGAGCAGGTCCACATTATGTTTTGGATCAGGTTGGTGTGATTGGACGGGGTCCCGGGGGCCTCGGGTGGATTCCGGGTGGTTAACGGATCAAATTTGAAGTTGAGGAGGAGCTGAAGTTGCTAGTGCCTGGTGTGACCGCACCTGCGAGGCTTTGGCCGTAGGTGCGAATTTAGTGTCGCAAATGCGGGAGTGGCTGGCTTGGCCGGAGGCGCAGGTGCGAGGCTATTTTCGCACCTGCGAAGGCACTGATGAGGAGAAGGAAGCGCAGGTGCAGAGCCCAACTGGGAAGGATATTTGGGCGTGCAGGTGCGGAAGGACTTGAGGTAGTGTGCATTCTTATAACCAAGGTCTTGGCCATTTCTCTTCATTTTTCTCTTGGTTGGGCGATTTTTGGAGAGCTTCAAGTGGGGATTTTTGTCATCTATGTCAAGGTAAGTTGTTTCTACTCATTCCAAGTTAAATACAAGGTTTATACATGGATTGAACATGAAAAATTGTGGAAAAGTTGGAAATTTTGAAGAAAAACCTAGAGTTCGCATTCTTGGATTTTGAACACGAATTTGAGCATGAAGTTAGAATAAATTGTATATTTGAGTTAGTAAGGCTATGGGTAGAGTTTATCTTCAAGTTTCAGAATCCGGGCGCGTGGGCCTGAGGGTAATTTGGTTAACTTTCCGATCGGAGTTAGGAATTTACATAAACTGAATTGTTATAAGTATTAGAGTATATTTTCATTGGTTTGGATGGTTTTGGGGCATTGTACATCAATTTGAGTCATTGGAGGGGCTTGAAGGCCGGTTATGAATCTTCGGAGCGAGGTAAGTTTCATTTCTAACCTTGTGAGGGGGAATTGTCCCCATAGGTGAACTAATTAAATATGTGCTACTATTTGTGTGGGCTACGCACGCACGAAGTGACGAGAGTCCGTACATAGCTACTGGTTATGCCTATGTACGGGTAGTTTTAGGCTTACATCATGCTTTGTTGTTATTATACTTTATTTGTGTTATTTTTTGTGTTGTGAAGAGGCTGGTTTGAGCATACTTATTAAATTTCTTTTTGAAAGTAATCAAAAATTATTATAAAAATGGAAATTTGTAAGCTTTCACTGAAAGATCATGTTTTGAAAAGAAATGGAAGAATATTATAACTCGAGAAAACTATGTGTAGCCGCGTCGCATGTATGATTCGCGAGCGAGGTATGTCCTCCTACCACACTCTTATGGGATCGGGCCGTTCGCTTCGGCAGGATTTATGTACCACACTCTTATGGGATCGGGTCGTTCGCCTCGGAAGGATTTATGTACCACACTCTCATGGGAGCCGGCCGTACGCCATGGCAGGTTAATAGATGCATCTATGGTTTGCGCTGTTCGACCCTTCGGCAGTGCACAGTTTACTTTTATGTTGGATCGGGCCGTACGCCTCGGTATTTCCTATAGCTAAATTATCCTCATGGAATCGTGCGAAATATTTGGCAAAAAGCTAGTTCATCTGAGGGGTTTTCCCCTGATTTGGATTATGACAACCTCTTTGATGAAATCCACTATATTTGTTTATATGCTTCGGGTACGGAGGGAACTTGCTAGTACAAAGCTGAGTAAATCGTAAAGAGGGAAATTGTACCACGAAATCTATACTTGTATGTATTATGTATTATATTAGTTCGTTTCTTTAGTGCACTTGATATTGTTGGGACCTCTAGTAAGTGTCAAAGTCGACCTCTCGTCACTACTTCTTCGAGGTTAGGCGGGATACTTACTGAGTACACGTTGTTCTCATACTCATACTACACTTGTTGTGCATTTTATTGCACAAGTAATTTATAGGTGGTGGCCATGCTTGATGCAGTGATGTGGCTGACCTGGAGACTTAGATGAGCTGACCATCCCGAGACGACCTGCAGCCAGTGGAGTCTCCCTCAGATGTATTGTATTGTATTTTAAATTCCTTGTTCAGTTTGTACTCCAGACAAGCATTTTATTACATGTATACTTCTTTCTTCGAAATTTGCTCATGCACTTGTGACACCGGGTTCTGGGATGAGTTTGGGATGTATTTTTATTAAATGGATTGTTAAACCATCATTATTTGCTTAGTGGATTTTTATTCGATTATTATGTAATGAAATGAAAAGTAACGATTTCAAGAATGTGAAAATAGGAACTTAATGCAACTATTTAATGGTTCGCTTGCCTGACAGTGGTGTCCGACGCCATCACGACCTTAATGGATTTTGGGTCGTGACAATGTGGTATTAGATCACTAGGTTACCTTAGGTCTCACGAGTCATGAGCAAGTCTAGTAGAGTCTTGCGAATCGGTACGGAGATGTCTGTACTTATCTTCGAGAGGCTACAGGGCTATTAGGAGTACTTCCCTTCTTGATTCCTCATCGTGCAGTTTGATTCCTTTGAGGCTTATGCCTACGTTCTTTCTTACTCAATCTTACGCGTCGCGAAGCGCTTGCTATGAATCGGGAATTTGAGGAACGGGAATGGTACTACAGATATGGTGCGTGATATTTTTCCATGCGTAGTTGGTTGGGGATTTTGTCGTCGCTCTACGGAAGGATAATATGTTGTTTAAGCTCAGTATCTATGTTTTTAAGGGTTTTGAGGCTATGCTCAGGTTGTTATGATGCCTATGATTTGTCACCGCATGGTATTGACATAGTGATAGGAAGCTTACCCATGTGTTGGGACAATGAATGACTTGGAAGGAGGTTTTCTCAGAGCGTGATCTCGATATTTCAGTATTTTAGTTCCAGCGGAGGAAAGGCAATTGAACTATGAATTTTCAAACTTGGGTTGAAAGAATAATAAGACTTGGTGTTTTCAAGTGAGATGGAACATTCATCGGTGATGTGATATCGTCATCTTTGATCGAATAGAATAGGTTAAGTTCGTCGGTGTTATAGCTTCTTCGGTTGCATTGGGTCAGAGTGTTGCGAAGTAATATTGAAGAAGCGGTTATTAGAGATCGTGGTGTGCAGTGGTTCAGGACTGAATAGGTATTACTAATGCGGGCGGCTCAGGAAAGATGATCTTCGGGAAAGGTTGAAGTTGTGGTGATCTACTGGTTTAAGTGCTACAAAGATAGTTATTGGCCTAAGGCAACGACTGGGCAACAAGGGATGAGGAAGGACACGTGGGAAGTTTCAGGTGATGGTTAAATTTCTAAAGGGCCAGGTGTAAGAAAGGAAGTCAGGTAGTTGCTTGCAGGAGTGAGTTTAACCAAAGTGGGAGAGTGGCAGCGTAGCATATGAGTTCTGTGGTAAGATAGATACACCTCTTGAGGGGATGTTTGGAGTGATTTGGGAATTTTAGTAGACGATGATGGGGTCCACAGACTTAAATTGAAATATTGGCTATTTTGGCGGAAGGTTGGATGCAACAGAGAGGAGTGGATCGGGATGAAGAATGATGCAATATAGCGGTGAATTGGAAGATGTTGTCGCGCTTTTTGGTAGATTTCAATGAGGAGCGGACGGACTGGTAAAGTTGGTAAATGAGGACGGGCATAGAATGGGGTATTGATGTCGTAAAAATTGTGCAGTACAACATCATTGGGAGGTGTCAGTTGGTAATTTCCACAAGTGGGTTATCTCCTGTGAGCAGGTTAACGGTCGTGTGGTTGGCAAGTTTCTGTGAGGAATTCTAGTTTCTATTCAGTGGGAGGCCGAATATGTGAGTGATGCTAGAGAATTAAAGTATTCATGGAATGCTGACAGGAGAATTTAGAAGAATTTGACGGGTTGGTTGAGCAAAATCATGTCAGCAATGAAGAAAGAATTTCGGTGGGGTCCAGAGTGGTGCAAGGAGTAGCTTCAGGCTAAGTGGGAGAGTCCCACAGCCTGCGATTGCGTTTCAGGACTATCTTCTCATGGGATTGCAGATTATCGGCGTATTGGCAAGTTATTACAGCTAAGGGGAAAGGAGTGAAATGGTAATTGCGCATGGGATTTGATAAATGTGTGCAAAAGTTGTCCCTATTGGACCATGGTTAGGCTTTGGAAGATTCAGGATTTATACTTAGTGCATAGGTGAGCTATAAGGGTGGTGACTCAGTCACGTGCGTCATTGAAAGGGGTGTTCACGTGCTAGAAGATCCTTGGAGTTGATTGTGTTCGGGCCAAGTCAGAGTGGGTGACTCTCAATAGTGGTCCTAATGAATTCGATAGTTAAGAATGTGGTGCTTAAGGGTTTCATGCCCGCTGTATGGCTAAGGATCAGGCCTTGCAACAGATTGTGATAGGAGGCACGAAATGTTCCATAATGTCTTCGGCTTGTAGTATAGTATTGAGGGAATGAGAGAAATAAACTCCGGATTTGGAGAAAGATTATCAGGATGGGTATATTAGTCGAAGATGTGAATGCGCACAAGGAGGGTATGAGACGGTTTGTGGGATTGAGACAGCATGGTCTCGTGAATCAAGGCCACTCGGGATGAGTGAGGATTGAGTTCATTATGTGTTGAGTGGAATTACTACTGTTTCTGAGGCAATTAAGAATAATTAAAAGAATATAGATTGGTTAGCCATGGTTGAAATGGCACATGTACGCCAGTGATCAGTTCCTTCAGTGTGATTAAGTTATGCATGTGGTTTGTGCCGGTATGTGCGAGGCATGCCGATCGCCGTGATAGATTTTATTTTGGAGCATTCAAGCATTATGGCCAGTCATGGGTTCTTGATTTGTTTTACAGCTTTAGTGTGGCCAGTGGCGGATGTGCAAACTATTCAAGCATTATGCTACCTTGTGTGGAAGGTCGTGGGAGCGTGACCACGGGAGGATCGTATGAGTGTGACATGCAGTAACTTTATGGATTGAAGATTTGGACTAAGTATAAAGAAGTGTAATATTTCTTATTTGAGGATTTATGCCTGGAAGGCGTTCGGTTCATTTGGTTGTGGATTGTGGGGTGTTTGCCCCGGCTATGATGATTGTTCTTGCGTATTATGAGAGGAAGTGGGTTAATATGGACCCAGGTAGGGCTATCATTCTAATGCAGCGCGAGCAGAATCGGCTTGAGGGTTGTGAATGAATTCAAATATGATTATGGGCTCTATATGAGTTAGATGTGTTCATTTCAGTATAGCGCTTCTCATAGAGAGGTATTAGAACATTAGATGTTGTTCCATCTCCGTCCATTTCATGTAATATTATGTTGTGCCGTGTGAATTGTGGAACGACTTGATAATTTCTTATGTGTTGAGATTTCCGCGTAGTGATGATGTTATGTGAGAAGGATGGCTCTTGAGATTCAGATTATGTATCGCACCTCAGTTGTGCTTGAGTTTTTATAGGGTATGGCTCTATCAGTCTCCCCAGGATGGTATTATACACTTAGCGTGTTTGTGACCGGTATTCGATATCTTGTGGTGATGAGCAATTTAGCTCGGTGTGTATCTCCTTATGTAAATTTCATGTTTTGATCGGGTGGCACGCCGCCACGGGTATGTTATTTGGATCGGGTTGCACGCCGCAACAGTGTGATGTTGAGTAAGGTTCCCTATATCTGTTTTCTTGTGTTTTGCTTTCTATTTTCTGAGGAGAGTTCATAATAAGTTGCATGAGTTGAGTAGTCTGTTCCCGAGTCATTTCTTTATGTATCATGTTCGAGTTATGGCCTATTGGCGCGTTGTGGTATCGTGTGAGATTATTGGTCAGGTTTGGGGTGACATGTTGTCTGAGCAGTTCATACTGGGTGAGATGAGATTATTGGACTAGGGATCAGTGCGATAAGATTTTGTGAAGTATATTAAAGGACAAATACCATTAGTTGATTCGTAATGAGGTGATGATTCTAGTCGAGAGGAGAGATTCAATGATTGGTTAACTCTGCAGTTGGTTGTAAATTTCTGCACATCTCCTCCGTTGTGGGGGTATCGTAAGCGTTATGGCAGAACTTATATATATGTGTCATGAGGTGCATGGGGAGCATCAGATTCGTGAAATTTTGGCTATTAAGGTTCAGGGAATGTCATTGTGGTTAGATGATGAATTAAGCGGTGCATGGTGCTAATTCAACAAAGGTATGCAGTCATGTTCCGGTACATCGTGTGGTAGTTGATACGATGTTCATATATTGGGAACATGCCTGGAAGAGGATTTTGGATGTTGAAGACCTGGTTCTGAGGCCCAATGCCTAAATGAAAGAGGATATCTTCGGATTTGACCGAGCTAATGTACTCAACTGGGTTGTGGTAGCATGGGCAGGTACACGAGGTGTTAAACAGTGATTTCAAATAACTCCAGAGCAGTTCTTAGCACGTTCGAGGACGAACATATGTTTAAGTGGGAGAGAATGTAACGACCTGACCGGTCGTTTTGAGCTCTAGCGCGTCGCTCAGTGGTTTGAGGCCATGAGAAACTTCATTTCAGGTGATATGACTTGTCGATGTGGTCGGAATTGAATTTCGGGAAGTTTGGAGTCAATTTGGAAAGAAAATTCTCATTTCAGAAGCCTTAAGTTGGAAGAATCGACTAAGATTGGATTTTTGAGAAAACAACCTCCGTATGGTGATTCTGGAGTTGGGAGCGCGATCGGAAGTGAATTTGGAAATCAGTAGGTTATTTTGAAGTCATTTGGATAAAGATAGAAATTTGAAGGTTTTTGAGAGATCCCACTGAAAGTGGAAATTTTTATATCGGGGTCGGAATGTGATTCCAAAAGTTGGAGTAGGTTCGTAATGTTGAATTTGACTTGTGTGCAAAATTTTGGGTCAATCGGACGTGATTTGATAGGTTTCGGCATCGAATATAAAGGTTGGAAATTCTAAAGTTCATTAAGCTCGTATTTGAGTGCGATTCATGGTTTTGGCATTGTTTGATGTGATTTGACGCCTCGAGCAGGTCCGCATTACGTTTTGGATTAGGTTGGTGTGATTAGACGGGGTCTCAGGGGCCTCAGGTTGATTTCGGGTGATTAACAGATCAAATTTGAAGTTGAGGAGAAGCTGAAGCTGCTGGTGTCTAGTGTGACCGCACCTGTGAGGCTTTGGTCGCGGGTGCGACTTTAGTGTCGCAGATGCGGGAGTGGCTGGCTTTGCTGGGAGCGCAGGTGCGAGGCTATTTCCGCACCTGCGAGGGCGCAGATGGGGAGAAGGAAGCACAGGTGCGGAGCCCGGCTGGGAAGGAGGAAGCCGCAGGTGCAGATATTTGGGCGCACCTGCGGGCGCACAAGTGCGGGCGAGGTGACCGCAGGTGCGGAAGGACTGGAGGCAGTGTGCATTTTTATAACCGAGGTTTTAGCCATTTCTCTTCATTTTTATCTTGGTTGGGCGATTTTGGAGAGCTTCAAGTGGGGATTTTTGTCATCTATGTCAAGGTAAGTTGTTTCTACTCATTCCAAGATAAATACAAGGTTTATACATGGATTGAACATGAAAAATTGTGGAAAATTTGGAAATTTTGAAGAAAAACCTAGAATTCGCATTCTTGGATTTTGACCACGAATTTGAGCATGAAATTAGAGTAAATTGTATATTTGAGTTAGTAAGGCTATGGGCGCGTGGGCCCAAGGGCAATTTGGTCAACTTTCCGATCGGAGTTAGGAATTTATATAAATTAAATTGTTAATTTGGTAGTTAAATAGTAGTAAATAACCCTAATCCCATATGTATTAGGAGTAGGACATGTATTATATATATATATATATAAATATATATATATATATATATAGGGCCTACTGTGTCATTGTTAAGATATGTGAATAATATATTTCTCGTGGATTCTCACATGGTATCATAGCAGCACTGAGAAAACATCCGGGAAAGAAAACCCAGCCAAAACAGTCGCCGTGCTTCAATTCCGGCGACCTTTTAGGGCAATTTTTAGAAAAAAACCAATATCCGTCGGTGTTGTGCAAAAACCAACACCACCACGAGGTAGATCATCTTCCGGCGACCAACCCGTAAAAATTTCTCCGGCAGACCCCCTCCCACGCGCCCTCACACGCCGCCGGAAAAATATTTTTCGGCGAGTCTCTGACGTCACACGCCGGCGCGTGAGGCTTCTTCCGACCATTTTTTGGCCAAGCTTCTTCAGGACAGCCTTGTCGCATACCAATTCCGACCCTACCCGTGCTTTTATTTTTTGATTCCGAGTACTTTGAGTTTTCCAGCGACTACACTGTTTGTTTTCCGGCAGCTACAATAATTTGCCGGCAAAACAGTGTCTCCTTCGTCTGTTTCAGGGAGTTTTCAATTGATTCTTTCTGTTATTTGGTGATAATTTTATAGACCTCTCTTCAACGATGTCTTTGGGAGTGAATGCTTTTGGGTCTAAAAACCCGGGCTCTGGCAGTTCCGGTGTGATGATTACCTCAGAACCTTTAATGGGAAGTTCAAACTACTTAGCTTGGGCTTCATCTATCGAGATGTGGTGTAATGGTGAAGGTGTTCAAGATCATCTAATCGAGAAGTCTAGAGAAGGAGATGAAAAGGCCAAAACACTTTGGGAGCAGATTGATGCTCAATTATGTAGTATTTTGTGGCGATTTATTGATTCCAAGTTGATGCCCTTGTTTCATCCATGCCAGACATGTTATTTGGTTTGGGAAAAGGCTCGCACTTTATACACTAATGACATATCTCATTTCGATGATGTGATATCGTGTATGACAAATTTAAAGAAACATGAATTAGATATGTCTACTTACTTGGGACAAGTACAGGCAGTCATGGAGGTATTTGAGAAGTTGATACCATTTCTGCTAGTGTTGAAAAGCAACAAGAGCAGTGACAAAAGATATTTCTAGTTCTTACTCTTGTTGGACTTCCTAATGATCTTGACTCAATACGCGATTAGATTTTGGCTAGTCTGATTGTCCCCACAGTTGATGAATTGTTCTCTCGATTACTTCGCCTTGCTGCAGCACCAAGTCACCCAGTGTTCTCATCACAGACACTTGACTCATCTGTTCTCGCATCCCAGTCAGTGGACAATTGGGCATCTCCAACTATGGATAATAGACGAGGAGGAGATCGTTTTGGAAGATGTAGACCCAAGTGCTCTTATTGTCATAAACTTGGACACACTCGTGACGTGTGCTATTATTTACATGGTCGTCCACTCAAAAATTCTTATATTGCTCAGACCGAGACTACAGGTAACCAGGGATTTTCTTTATCAAGGGGAGTATAATGAGTTCCTTCAGTATCGAGCAAGTAAGCAGACTTCTCCACAAGTAGCCTTTGTTGCTCAGACTGATACTTCTGTTGCTGGTAATTTTTTGCTTGTGTTTCCCAGTATAGTACTCTTGAACAATGGGTTGTAGACTCAACCGCTTCTGATCATATCTCTGGTAATAAATCACTTTTGTCAAATATTGCGTATTCACAGTCTCTTCCCACTGTTACTTTAGCCAATGGGCCTCAAACTAAAGCAAAAGGAGTTGGACAAGCGAATCCCTACCCTCTGTCACTCTAGATTCCGTTCTTCATGTCCATGGTTGTTCTTTTAATCTTGCATCTGTTAGTCGTTTGACTCGTGCCCTCCATTGCGGTATATATTTTATTGATGATTCTTTTATTATGCAAGACCGCAGTACGGGACAGACGATTGGAACAGGACTTGAATCAGAAGGCCTTTACTACCTTAACTCACTCAATTCCTCCAAGGCATGTCTAGTTACAGATTTTCCGGACCTAATTCACAGACGTTTAGGACATATAAACTTATCCAATCTTCAGAAGATGGTGCCTAGTTTTTCTAGTTTATCTACATTAGATTGTGAGTCGTGTCAGCTCGGGAAACATACTCGAGCCTCCTTTCCTCGTAGTATTGAGAGTCATGCAGAGTCTATTTTTATTTTAGTTCATTATGATATATGGGTTCCTAGTAGAGTTAGTTCAACCTTGGGATTTCGTTATTTTGTTAGTTTCATTGATGATCATTCAAGATGTACTTGAATTTTCTTAATGAAAGATCGTTCTGAGTTGTTTCCTACATTCCAGAATTTTTGTGCTGAAATCAAAAATCAATTTGGTGTTTCTATTCGCAGTGATAATGCCTTAGAATGTTTATCCTCTCAATTTCAGCAGTTTATGATTTCTCAAGGAATTATTCATCAGACCTCTTGTCCTTATACCCCTAAGAAAAATGGGGTTTCAGAGAGAAAAAATAGACACATCATTGAGATTTCTCGCACACTTCTCATTGAATCTCATGTTCCGTTGCGTTTTTGGGGTGATGCAGTTCTCACAACTTGTTATTTGGTTAATCAGATGCCTTCATCTCTCATCCAGAATAAGATCCCGTATTCAGTATTGTTTCCCCAGTCACCCTTATACTTTCTTCCCCCTTGTGTTTTTGGGAGAACTTGTTTCGTTCATAACTTAGCCCCTGGGAAAGATAAGTTAGCTCCTCATTCTCTCAAGTGTGTCTTCCTTATTACTCACCTGATCTTTGTAAGTACCTTATGTCAGACATCACATTTTTTGAGTCTAAACCTTTCTTTACCTCTTCTGACCACCTTGATATATCTGAGGTCTTACCTATACCGACCTTTAAGGAGTTTACTACAGCTCCTCCTTCACCTTCCACCATAGAAGTCTTACCCATTCCAACTATTGGGGAGTCTAGTGTGGCTCCTCCTAGATCCCCAGCCACAGGAACACCACTCTTGACTTATCATCGTCGTCCGCACCCAGCATCAGGCCCAGATGATTTACGTCCTGCACCTGACCCTGCTTCTACTGCGGACTTGTCTCTTCCTAGTACACCGATTGCACTTCGGAAAGGTATATGGACCACACTTAATCCTAATCCCCATTATGTAGGTTTAAGTTATCATCGTCTTTCATCACCCTATTATGCTTTTATATCTTCTTTGTCCTCTGTTTCCATCCCTTAGTCTACAGGTGAAACATTGTCTCATCCAGAATGGCGACAGGCTATGATTGGCGAGATGTCTGCTTTACATACGAGTGGTACTTGGGAGCTCGTTACTCTTCCTTCAGGTAAATCTACTATTGGTTGTCGCTGGGTGTATACAGTCAATGTTGGTACGGATGGAAAGATTGATCGACTTAAGGCCCATCTTGTTGCCAAGGGATATACTCAGATATTTGGGCTCGATTACAGTGATAGCTTCTCTCCCGTGGCTAAGGTAGCATCAGTCTGCATTTTTCTATCCATGGTTGTTGTTCGCCATTGGCCTCTCTATCAGCTGGACATTAAGAATGCTTTTTTACATGGTGACCTTGAGGATGAAGTTTATATGGAGCAACCACCTGGGTTTGTTTCTCAGGGTGAGTCTCGTGGCCTTGTATGTCGCCTGTGCTGGTCACTTTATGGTCTAAAGCAGTCTTCTCGAGCCTGGTTTGGTAAGTTCAGCACAGTTATCCAGGAGTTTGGCATAACTCGGAGTGAAGCTGATCACTCTGTATTTTATCGGCATTCTGTTTCGAGCCTCTGTATTTATCTAGTGGTCTATGTTGAGGATAGTGTTATTACCGACAATGATCATGATGGCATTACTAAATTGAAGCAACATCTCTCTCAACACTTTCAGACTAAGGATCTGGGAAAACTAAAGTATTTTCTGGGTATTAAGGTCGCTCAGTCTAGCTCAGGTATTGTGATACCACAACGGAAGTATGCCTTAGACCTTTTTGAGGAGACAGGAATGACAGGTTATAGACCGATTGACACTCCGATGGATCCAAATTCTAAACTTCTGCCAGGATAGGGGGAGCCACTTAGCGATCCTGCAAGATATAGGCAGCTAGTTGGTAAATTAAATTATCTCACAGTGACTAGACCTGACATTTCCTTTCCTGAAAGTGTTGTAAGTCAGTTTATGGATTCTCCCTGTGATAGTCATTGGGATGCAGTTGTCCGCATTCTTCAGTATATAAAATTGGCTCCAGGAAAAGGGTTATTGTTTGAGGATCGAGACCATGAGCAGATCGTTGGATACTCAGATGCTGATTGGGCAGGATCACTTTCTGACAGACGTTCTACATCTGGATATTGTGTTTTCATAGGAGGCAATTTAGTGTCTTGGAAGAGCAAGAAACAAAGTGTAGTTGCTCGATCTAGTGAAGAAGCAGAATATCGAGCAATGGCTATGGCAACATGTGAGCTAATTTGGATCAAACAATTGCTCAAGGAGTTAAAATTTGGTGACATCAACCTGGAACTTGTGTGCGATAATCAATCTGCCCTTCATATTGCATCAAATCTGGTGTTCCATGAGAGGACTAAACACATTGAGATTGATTTTCACTTCATCAGAGAAAAGATACTCTTAGGAGATATTGCTACAAAATTTTTGGAGTCGAATGATCAGCTTGCTGATATTTTCACCAAGTCCCTCACGGGTCCTCGTATTAGTTATATATGTAACAAGCTCGATACATATGATTTATATGCACCAGCTTGAGGGGTAGTGTTAGTTTGGTAGTTAAATAGTAGTAAATAACCCTAATCCCATATGTATTAGGAGTAGGACATGTATTTTATATATATAGGGCCTATTGTATCATTGTTAAGATATGTGAATAATATATTTTCCTGTGCATTCTCACAGAATTGTTATAAGTATTAGAGTATATTTTCATAGGTTTTCCCGTTATTTGGATAGTTGGGGCGTTGTGCATCAATTTGATTCGTCGGAGGGGCTTGGAGGCCGGTTATGAATCTTCGGAGCGAGGTAAGTCTCCTTTCTAACCTTGTGAGGGAGAATTGTCCCCATAAGTGAACTAATTAAATATGTGCTACTATTTGTGGGGCTACGTACGCACGAAATGACGAGAGTACGTAGCTACTGGTTATGCCTATGTCCGGGTAGTTTTAGGCTTACATCAGGCTTTGTTGTTATTATACTTTATTTGTGTTATTGTTTGCATTGTGAAGAGGCTGGTTTGAGCATACTTATTAAATATTTTTTTTTTTGAAAGGAATCAAAAATTGTTATAAAAATGGAAATCTTGTAAACTTTCACTGAACGATTATGTTTTGAAAAGAAATGGAAGAATACTTTTATAACTCGAGAAAACTATGTGTAGTCGCGTCGCATGTATGATTCGAGAGCGGGGTAAGTCCTCCTACCATACTCTTACGGGATCGGGCCGTTCGCCTCGACAGGATTTATATACCACACTCTTATGGGATCGGACCGTTCATTTCGGCAGGATTTATGTACCACACTCTCATGGGAGCGGTCTGTACGCCACGGCAGGTTAATAGATGCATCTATGGTTTGCGCCGTTCGACCCTTCGGCAGTGCATAGTTTACTTTTATGTTGGATCGGGCCGTACACCTCAGCATTTCCTATATCTAAATTATCCTCATAGAATCGTGCGAAATATTTGGCAAAAAGCCAGTTCATCTGAAAGTTTTTCCCCTGATTTGGATTATGACAACACTTCGGTTACGGAGGGAACTTGCTAGTAGAGAGTTGAGTAAATCGTAAAAAGGGAAATTGTACCATGAAATCTATACGTGTATGTCTTATGTATTTACATTGCTTTATATTAATTCATTTCTTTAGTGCACTTGATATTGTTGGACCTCTAGTAAGTGTCAAAGTTGACCTCTCGTCACGACTTCTTTGAGGTTAGGCGGGATACTTACTAAGTACACGTTGTTCTCGTACTCATACTACACTTGATGTGCATTTTATTGCACAGGTACATTCATAGCTGGTGGCCCTGCTTGACGCAATGATGTGGCTAACCTGGAGACTTAGACGAGCTGCACCATCTACGACCCGCAGCCGCAGAGTCTCCCTCAGATGTATTGTATTGTATTTTAAATTCCTTGTTCAGTTTGTACTCCGGACAAGCATTTTATTACATGTATACTCTTTCTTAGAAATTTGCTCATGCACTTGTGACACCGGGTTCTGGGATGAGTTTGGGATGTATTTTTATTAAATGGATTGTTAAACCATCGTTATTTCCTTAGCGGATTTTTATTCGATTTTTATGTAATGAAATGAAAAGTAATGATTTCAAAAATGTGAAAATAGGAACTTAATGCAACTATTAATGGTTGGCTTGCATGACAGTGGTTTCCGGTGCCATCACGACTTTAATGGATTTTGGGTCGTGACACGTTTTGACCAATTTCACTTTGCTCGGTTGTTTAAGGGCAAGAGTAGCTATATATGATGTGTTCTAACTTATGTGAATCGTCGGTTTTGGTATTTCAGGTTATCCGGAATTGATTTGGGATAATGGTCTCAGCTAGAAGCTCTAATTTTGAAAGGTTTGACCAAGTTTTTGAATTTTGAGTAAACGAAATTCGGATTTGGATTTTTATGATTCGGTTCGCTTTGTTGGGTTATTTTAGACTTAGTAGTGTGTTCGGAATGTAATTTGGAGGTCCGTATCATAATTCGAATAAAGCACTAGATCTGTATCGTAATTACGGACACGTAGCAAAAAGAATCGTCGAATTTGGACATCGTATGAGAAATTTATAGTCATTTTACTAAAAATAGGGTTGCCAGATTTTTCAGATTAATTATGAAACTGCCACTGACGGCGTATTTAAAAATCTGCACTATTTGCAAATAGTAAAACCTACATATTTCATTCATTATAAGGTCAAATTGAGTGATTCAAAAGCCTAACTTGACCAGAATTTCACAAGGAGTTAGAGACATAAAAATTGAGTTTCGGGATCGTTTACTACGAGAAAAGAGGAAGAATAGTTGGCAGAAAATATATAAAACTAGGGTTTGTTCATTCGGTCATATTTTGAGTTGGGGAGCTCGGATTTGGGCGATTTTCACCATAGGGATTGGGGTAAGTGTTCTCTACTAGTTTTTTGGTTATATTTCAATTACCCAATGTTTTTCATCACTTTTAAATCAAAAATCAAGAATTTTCATGGTAAAAATTGAGAGTTTGGATAGAATTAGGAAATTTTGTAAAAATCGAATCTTTACCTCAAATTGAGGTCGGATTTCGGAACTAATTGCATATTCGGGCTCAGGGGTGAATGGATAAACGTGATTTGGTCTGAACCCTGAGTTTGGACCAAGCGGGCCCAGGGTCGGGTTTTAACTGTTTTGAGAAAACTTAGGAAAAATTATAATTTCAGTAAAGTTAGTTCCTTTAGCATTAGTTAATGGTATTAAGTTAATTATGGTTAGATTCAAGTGTATTGGAGGTGAATTCAAGAGGAAAAGCTATAATTGAACAGTGAGTGGCCTACGAAGTTGAGGTAAGTGCTTGGTTTAACCTTGACCTGAGGGAATAGGAATCCCCAACTAAATTGAATGTGAGTGGTATATAGGTGAGGTGACGAGTATCTATGGACCACCAAATTGTCTGCTTACATGATCCTCTCACCGTTTCCAATTTAATTGCTCGGGTTATAATTGTTTCATGTCCATTGTTGTTTCTATGATTACTTGGCTTGTTAATTTATTGTTAAGTCCGGTTGCAATTATTTTTGGAAAAGTATTAGTGTATTACTTGGTTTATAGAGAGCTCCTCACGTAAAGAAGAGAGAAATGCTACTAGGTATGCATTGAGTATATATATGCTTCTCTTAGTCTACCATAATCTGGTTAGCTTAAGATGGTGCTGGATTCCGTTGAATAATTTAGGATCTTAAAATGGGATGCTTGAGACAAGTTGTTGGTGAATTGAAAGAGCCGTATTGATTCCAGAGTCCATATTCTTGATATACTTATAAAGCAAATAGTCATTCATGTTTTCACATTTGTTACATGCATTTTGTAGTTCGCTGGAGATTGTGATTGCATATTGTCTTGTAGTTGACCATGTTTGTACATGGATCTGTAATTATAGTAAAGCTATTCTCGTCTTTGCTACAATATTTACGTCTACAGAAAGGTTGAGTGGGTTGACATTGTTTTACGATATATATATATATATATATATATATATATATTTGTGTGTGTGTGTGTGTGTGTGTGTGTGTATTCCTGTTGGTTCCATTTTTTGTGATAATATTGATGAGTTTATGAGAAGTACAGTTTTCTGTTTACAATTGTTGAGATAAAAGTGTTGTGAAAGGCTTGGCCTGAATTGTGAAAGTTTTTGATAAAGATACAAATATATATATGACTGTGATAAGGGTGGATAGGGAAAATATATATGACTGTGATAAGGGTGGACAGGGAAATATATATATATGACTGTGATAAAGGTGGACATGGAACTGTGATAAGGGTGGACAGGGAAAAAATTAAATATATGACTGTGATACGGGACTTGTATTTTACTGAATTTCACTGATATTTTACTGGTTCTGAAACTCAAGGATTTGAAGCTTACAGATTTGAAAAGAATTTACTGTTTTACTCTATTATCTTTCGTATTCCATACTTACGGCTATTTTGAAAGTCATAACCTTGAAAATTCTTCTGGAAATTTGTGTGAGATTTTGGTGAAAGCTGAGGCCTAGAATATGGTACTTAGTCATTTTATTTATTGTTTCAGTTTATATTTTCTTGTTTGTGTAGTATTTTTTATTTCATTATATATACATATATATATATATATATATATATATATATATATATATATATATATATATATATATATATTTGTGTGTGTGTGTGTGTGTGTGTGTGTGTATTCCTGTTGGTTC